>JAQIXW010003240.1:0-13543 GCA_034700685.1 Willowsia buskii | reverse complement strand
CGAATCAAGCAGTTTTGTAATAGCGTTCCAGGAATGTGTTCTGCTCTTCATAATAACCGATATTGTAGAAAAACAAGCTGACATACTCTTTAGCTTAGTAAGCTGCATGTGCTTATGAAAGTTTCCACAACAACAGAAAGTGACTCCAAGGTATGTAAAATGATCAACGACTTCAACTAGTTCACCTGCGTAGCTAAACTTATAGAGCGGGCGGTTTGACACATGCCGGTGGGTAAATATAAGAATTTTTGTTTTTGCCACGTTCACTACTAAGCCTTTTCTTGCACAGTAAAGTTCAAGTGCGTTGAGTTTATGTTGAAGGTGAGTTTGACAATCCGCCAAGATGACCAGGTCGTCAGCATATGCTAGTACATGAATTGAGACTGCACTGTTAATGTTAATTCCTCTGATGCCTTCCTTCTCTAACACTTCAAAAACTTACACCTCAATATCACTAATGAAAAGGGAGAACAACAAAGGACTCGTGAGTTCTCCTTGGAGAACTCCTTCAGCAACTTCATAATTCTTTGTAGGACCTTCACCTGTTCGGATTGACATGCTTGCGTTAGAATATATTTCACGGAACAATCGTATAAACTTCCCACTAACTCCAATATCGTTTAGCCGGAGCCAAAGTTTTTCATGGTTTATTGAGTCAAAGGCGCGTGCAAAGTCAACAAACAGCAGATGTAGTTTTCTTTTTTTACGTCTCTGGAGAGAAATTTGTCGCATTGCATCGATAGTAAAGATGTGGTCGGTGCAGCCTCGTTTCTTTCGGAATCCAGCTTGTGCTTCTGGTAATATATCTGCAGCTTCCACCCATGTTTCCAGACGCGCGAGCATAACGCTTGTAAATAGTTTTAGAAGTGTATTGATCAACGATATCCCACGATAATTTCTTGGGTTATTAAGATCGCCTTTCTTATGTAGCATAACAACTTCAATATTAGCAATCCCGGTGGGTATTTCTTCTACATGCAGCATTTCGTTAAACATCGTTGTCATTGACTCTATCCACCGGGTGGGGAGTGATTTTAGAAACTCGTTACGGATACCGTCAGGTCCAGGGCTTTTATTGTTTTTCAATGATTTAATGGATTTCATAATCTCTTCTGTGGTAATTGTAACATCAAGAGTTGGATGAAGTACACCAATGTATTTATTATCGTCTTTCGTACGTTGTGGCAGGACGCTGTCATAGAAACTCTCCCATTCACAGCGGGTGATATTACAAGTATTAGCTTTCTTAGACCTTACTTTCTGAATCGCTTTCCAGAAATCACTTGGGGTTGAGCTTCTAGACACTGCGTCTCTTATTTCTTTGTAATACTCACGCTTCTTGCTTTCAATAACGATCTTGTAATGTTTTTTGCTCCTTGATATATATCTAGGTAGCCACTATGAAATCCAAACCGTTCACAGTTACGTAAGCACATTCTGGTGTACCGTTTTGCAGACCTGCACTCACCGTCGAACCATGTCTTTCGATCACCATAAACGTTTGAACGAGGCTTAAATGTCTTTAACATACCACACTTTGTTGCAGCTTCCTCAATATTATGTCGTATGTCTGTTAGTTTTTCAGAGAGTGATGCGTGTTCGTTTGGGGATCTCCATGTCATTTCAAAAGTAAACCGATCAGACTTTGTAGAATCCCATACAAGTTTAGAGATAGATATATTTGCAGCGGATGTTTTTTCAGCATTGCTATGGGAACAGTTAACACTAACGGAGCAAGGTTGATGGTCAGATGCACTAGTTTCTTTGACAACAAAGTCATTTACATTTTGTAGGCAGTTAATATCTACCCAAATCAAATCTATTACGCTGCAACCATTTCTAGAGATATGAGTGAAGCATCCTTCTTGGTCAGACTCTGATCTCCCATTTAATAGAATAAAGTTTTCTTCCAACGCACCTATCAAAACATTGCCTCTGTGTGAAACTAATTTATCACTGGAGTTTCGATATGAGTAGAGATTCGCACAAATTTCTTGTGGGATTGATGTGCGTGCGCCAACCCTTGCGTTAAAATCCCCTCCCACAATGATATTCTCTGAATAATCGGCTATCAAACTGTCTAGTGTGTCACTGAGAACTTTGATCAATATATCATATGTTGGACCTGGTGGCATATACACGCATACAACTGTAAAAAATTTATTATCCATCGATTTCAATTTACATACAATACTGTACTGGTTACACTCTATCCACCTTCACCAACTGAAAACTATTTTCGTACAAAAGTAAAATTCCGCCACGACCGTCGAACAGAAACTGCTAAAATGCTTGTATCAGTATGATAATTAAATTATATTGCACGATTGTAATATTTAAAGGAGCTTGCACATGATTCCTTGCATAAGTTTTCATTTATCATTTCAAATACACATCTGACTTGCACAGCCAACATATTTACATATACTTAGGAAAATGCTACATTACCAGAATTTTATTTGTGCTCGAAATTTTTGAAAGTTCATTTTAAAATGGTTTCATAACAGTTAAACACTATTTTGCTTGTATTACAAATGATTAAAGCTTAATTGTTGAAAAGCTTCAGTAAAATTAGTGTAATATCCTTCATCCAATTTACAAACATGTACGCAATAATTTGCAAATTGTCAAGCATTAGTTTAAAAGTTAGTTTTAATGTTAGTTATCATTTAATGTGACAAGTGGAAGTACTTTATGGTGGTGAAATAGGTAATTTTTAAGAAGGAAAAATGTTTCAACGAGTGGTTTGATATAGGCTTGTAGCCACAGAGCAAGTTGTCTACATGCATAGTGAAAGAGTATTGGAAGACTGTCAGCTGTTTAAGTGACAAGAAAAGTCTTGAGATGATGCAAAATGAATGCTTGTATCAAGTTGTTAAAAAGAAAAAGTTAAATGTATCACTTGTGTATAAATATAGTACCAGTTCCATGTAAAATTCTTCTAATAAAAGATTATATTTTCTCATAATAACATTTTGATTTTGTAGCACTAACATACTATTCCTACAAAACTAATATGTATTAACTAAAAATGTAAATATGAAAAAAATAATATTAACAATAAATTTTATTCGTATTACAGATAAAACTTTTAATTAAACTTGTTTGGTTCTTTCATCTACTCGGCTTTACACATGTTAGGCTGGCTACGCTTTGTTAAATTTGTTCCTTGATCCTGCAAAATGGGGAATTGGCGGTTGCTGGAATATCTTTCACAAGAGGTTACAGATGGCGGCCCCTTTAATTTTGTTTGAAGACGTACATGTTTCTTGAAGTAGAGTCAATTTCTTTTTTAATAAAAGTTATTAAAAAACTTTTTTTCAAAATTTGTGTGAATGAAGCTGCTACTGAATGTGACAGGCTAAGTTACGATTTTATGGTCAGCATTGTAATTTTAAATGTAGGAAGCAAATTTCTATTAATAGTTTATGTGAAAGTACAAATCAATATGTATAAGCAAACATTTCACTGTCAAACTGTCCTTGGAATTGACGTAATGTATCTTTTGAAATATTTAAAATTCAAAAAAATTAAATATGTGGCGATGCTGCTATCTCTACTAATCATTTTTACTTGTTTGGTACTCTAAATGGTCTAAGTGTATTTTAAGGTTTGTCAGCACATAATACGACAATTTGATATTTTGCCTACGACCATTTAAAGAAGAGAGGGTCATAAGGGCGCATACCATTCATGTTTCCAGTAAATTTTTCTATCAGACAAACTCCAACTGAGCAATTTGAGGTCTACTGCGTTTAAATTATGTTTTTCATTAATGCCTAACGTTTGCTTCTTCTGTATCAAATGAATGCAATATTTATCATCCAAAAAGGAGAGTAAATATGAAGGATCTGTTCTTATTTTCCTACTTGTAATTATGTGTTATTCTAATTAAAGCTGTGAGAGAATAAACATACTTTTTGATGAAATATTTGCTCGAAAATTTTATACATACAGGAAAACTAACAGTTACGAAACTTTCAATAAGACACACTTCACACGAACACTTTATTGAGCTTAATGAACTAGCTGGCATGATTTGAATAAAGCATCGGAGTATTGGTTTGAGAAGGGTATATTAATGATTTATATTTCAGTTTATATAAGTTTTGTTTTGACACTTCGAAAAAGTATGTCAATGATTTGTATTTCACTTTATATAAGTAAGTTATGTTTTCAGCACTTCCTAAAATTTTGATTCGTTATGTTTATCTCTAGGAAATTCTTTTTTATTACAGTCGTGTCTTAGTTGTCCAAGTACAAGGTAACCAATGAAAATGAAAAGCTTACTTTGCAAGATTGTATTGGCTACAGTTCTGGTGGCTTGTAGTGCTATCAGCGTTAAAACCGATGACAATGTTACTACAAATCACAAAAATCATTGGGAGTTTTTTGATTTCTTCAAATCCTGCACAATTCTATTTACACTTCCGAGTAATAAAGCAAAAGGTGTTTCCACGTTATATTACGATTTCCTTGAAAAATGTCGACTATATCAAAATTGCATAAGTGTCCATCATGCAGCATTGAACGACAAAAATGTTAGCAAAATAAGCTCAAACACTAGTGAAAAGGCTTATCCGAGTATGAATTTATTATTCTACAACACCTACAAAAACGCGATATTGAAACAAAAATTTCTTCGAGTATGTAAAGTGTACCTGCCGTTTGCTACATTTACCCAGGATTATTTCTTGCAGCTAGACTATTGGGAAAGCGTTTGGTTTGAAATAGCTAAGGTCCCTGAAATCGATAAGAATATTGATGTCAGGTAAGTTCATATCATACAGATTTCTCTATTTTCATATTCTCAAAATATTAATTACTATAATGGGTTAATTTTCATACTTACAAGGTATTAAGTTGCTTTTGAAGTAATCGTTGCGAAATGAATACATTTATAGAATCAATATTTTGTTTTCAAAATCATTCCTAAATATTCTATAATACTTGACCATGAAACTGACAGTGAGAACAGCACATTTTAGGATGAAATAACAATATTTTGTGTCATAATATTTTATTATTGGTACAGATGGAGAGCGAGGCACACTACCAATTCACAACAGGACTACATACTTTTTGTCAACCGAAAGAAATCGTTTTCCACAAAATATGACATAATGCCCCTAGAAATGTCGGTTCCCCAAAACTTTCCGGCAAAACTTATTCTCATAAATGAGGTAGCAAATCGCTTAGAAATTGGTTGTTTAACTTGCAATTACCAAGAGAATCCTGAGTATGAAGTCTATAAGCCTATATTAAAAGATGATTTATACATAGCAGTAAACATCTCATTTGTTGGTATTCCAACAGCTCCCTTGAGTTTACAATGTATTGATCAAGCTTGGTTGTGGATTCATACAAACAAGCATATTGTAAACAACAAAAGGGATACCTTCAAATATGGGTTTAAACCAGAATATAGACTGCAAGAATACTTTTCGATATATCGTGCTGTGACCTGGGAAAGATATGTAATGATACAAATGTACAATTACTCCTGGACATCGATTGATTTTCATAGAGCCCCTTTTATGGGCCCAGTGGGAGACTTAAATCCTAATACCGATCTTTTTAGTCCTTTTGGAACTGACCTGAAACGCGGAGCGCTAAAATTCTTTGTAGTCATAAGAAACGAGCATTTGCGACACAATTTAGCAAGTTTAACATCTCTCGTTTCTCCTTTATCTTTAAGGGTTTGGCTGTGTGTTTTATTTTCTATAATTGTATATAGTACCACACTTTGCAAAATTGGTCTGATAAAATGGCCAATGACGGTTTATTGGATATTTAGAACACTGCTTGAGCAATCACACGAAATTGGTGGTGTTAGGAACTGCTCAAAGGTTTCTTTTTTGCTGGTAATATGGACTTTCTTTGGAATTTTGATGCGCAATCTATATACATTTTCAATGTATTCGTTGATAACAGCCAATCCACAGCCTACAGACATGCCCAATTCATTCGATGAAATTGTTAGAAGTAATCAAAAAATCAAGCTGCTCATGCCACGTCGATCTTACAAACAGTTTTGTCGCAATCTTTATGGGTTTTGGGCACAAAATAAGCATTCAGAGTCTTGGTATTTTTCGACTGAAACCTTCATTATGACAGAAGCTTTAAAACTGAACTATGAAAATATTAGTCAATGGGATAAAAGCGATGCTTTTCTTTCCAGACATTCGAGGTCGGAATTCACAGACAAAGAGATATTAAAAACAAATGAAAATTTTGTTATTGGTGTGGTCAGTAAAATGTCCTTGGAAACTGCGGAGATCGCTTTAGTTCCTATAACGAATGCAATGACAGTTTTTGAAAATAACCAAGAGTTTAAATATTCAATTTCTCAGATCTGTTACTGGCATCAAAATTCGTTCTACACAGAAATTCTGATAAATATACTTTCTGCACTCATTGAATCGGGATTATTTGCACACAACGAAGAAATGGAAGCTACTTTTGCGCAAAGACACGCTTTTAAGAAGCGTAAGGACAACATCACATTTAATGCTTTTAGATTAGCAAATATTGTAGTAGTTAATGAAATTAAGGAAGCAGCTATGAAAGATGGATCTGATACTGTTGTCCATTCGCAGCAAAAATGGTTAAGGTTACGAAAAGAGGAAGCCCCGGCTACAAGGTTGGAGGATTTGTTTGTTGTTTGGCTGCTTACAGGAAATCTGACTTGCATATGTTTAGTAGCATTACTAGCAGAACTGATTTGGAGAAGTTTACTTAAACTAAAAGAGAAATGTAAAATGGCTTTCATCCCCATTAAATCGTGCAGTCATCGCAATAATTTAAGGAGTGTGTGTTCATGTTTCAAAAAATAAGAAAATGGAGACGATTCTTGTGTTTTATGGTGATGATTCCATTACTCTATAGATTAAAAAATAAAAGGTAATTATGGGACTGAATATGACATTTCATACACACCTACACGCATAGATATTAAATGAAAACTTGTCCTTCAACGCTCACTTTCTGTTACTGCTACATTACCGTAATTTATATTTATAGTTGAAACATTTTAAACTTCTTTTGAAACAATAGTTATGTAATAGTTAGAAACGTCGATGCTTTGTACTACACATAAAATTAAAGCTTAGTTCTTGAAAAGCTTTGTTCTTCAATAAATATCTACAATGCAACTATTATTCTAAAAACGTAGTACAGTAGTAGTACTTGACCCAATTTACTAGCCCATACACAATTCTTTGCAAATCTTTAAACATTAGTTTAAACATTAGTGACATGCAGGTTTTATTGAATGTGACACGTAGAAGTACTTTTATAGCAAAAAAGAAAAGGTAGTGATTTTGTAAGTAGGAAGCTTCTATAAATATGATTTAGGTGGAGTTGTAGTTATAAGCAAGTTGTGTGGATTGAAAGGGCAAACTGTCCTTGAAAGAGACATTTCGTTTCAACCTTGTTTAATATTCAAGAGTACGAATAATAAATGATTTTTTTACCTGTAATGCTTTTATTCTCGTAAGTTTCTTCAAGTGAAGTAGGATGTTCCAATTATTTTATAAACCTAGGGTGGATTGCAGATATAGAAGTTGTTTTGGTGACCAAGAAAAATCTTAAGATGATATATAATTTATGCTTGTGTGTATCAAGTTGGTAAAAAGAAAGAAAATGTTTAATTGTATCACTTGTGTATATGCAATACCAATTCCATGTATAATTCTTCTAATAAAAGATAAGCAATGTTTTATGTTATATGTTACATCTAACATATACAAAGATAATATTTCCTGATGACATTTTGATTTTTTAGCACTAACATACTCTTCCTGTGAATTATTTTTGTGTATGGTTTATTTCGTAATCAAACGACTTTACTTAAACTTGTATGGTTATTTCATTTACTCTATATTACACATGCTGGGCTAGCTACACCTACGCTTTCTTAAATTTGTTCCGTTATTCTGCAAAGTGGCTAAATTGGTGGTTGCTGGAATATCTTTTACAAGAGGTATCAGAGGGCTGCCCTCTTTAGATTCAGGTTGGTAGACCTAAATTTTTCTTGAAGTAGAGCCAACTTCTTCTCTAAGATTTCATGGTGTCTCAAGATCAGATGAAATCTCATACTCTTGACTTTATATTTATTTTCGCCACAATATAAACATATTCCAAGTCCCTGCAATTTTGTGTTTTCTGAAAGTTTAAAAGTTTCGTTAGCCTCCAAATACAAATTTTGTTTGCAACATGATTTGAACCCTTCTTCAGAAAACTCAGGAAGTTTCTTGCCAGAAAAGAACGTCTCTGGATGCTTGTTTGCCAAATGCGAATGTACATCTAAGCTGAAGTAGGTAATCTCAGGGTTTTTGCAAATAAGGCACCAAAATATATCTGCAGTTTTAAACCCTCTTGGCCTTATTCCAATCCCACAATATTTTTCAAATATCTTTTCGTGGGAGTCGGCTAACAGTAATTGATCAGTTGCCTGATCAGTTTGACATTTCACGGGATCCTTGTTGTTAGGATGAGAAGATCTTGCTTTACGAAGTTTTGAGCGAGATGATCCCGGTTGAATTTCTTTTCTGGCTGGACAGTGGTTTTCTGTATGGGTCTTCAGAGATCCTTTTGTCGAGAATCTTCCCCCACATCCACCATCTTGAATATTGCAAATCCATCTTTTTGTCAGGATGTCAACAATAGGTTTCTGTTTCGATGGTTGATGTCGTCCAGTAACTTTTTTGTTCTTAGATTGTTGCTTCTCCAATGTATTTTGTGCCTTTTTGTTTCCCAATGGAACTGGAATTTTTCAAAAATAATGGTTATTAATGTTAAAATATTTCATTGTTATCACTATTAATTGGAAATATTTAATTACCTTCTTCATGGCTAGAAGGATTGGACTCTAGTAACGAGTTCTTTTCATCATTTGATCTGAATTCAAGCTTTTCAGTAGTTATCACAGGTTTATGCGGCCCAACCTTTGAATATCCAGAAGCCATTGTGCGATTTTTTTAGGGCTAAAATTTAAAAAATAATACCATTTGTAGTTTTTGCTCCCACTGGAATTTAGATTGTCTTTTAATGAATCTACGTAAATTAGTGTCAATTATATTTGAAGACGCCTTTACCTTTTCTTTAAATATATTCAAAATTTGGCTTCTTCAAATTTGTGTTGGGACGAGCTTAATAGTTTATTCCTTGTATGACTTTTAGAAAACTAAATTGACATATTTAATCTAATTATTAAGTAAAATATATGTTGCAAATTGCCATAGACAAATTACTAGCCAGTTTTACAAAGTTATGAATTGCTTATCTTTCAATTATCTGTGATTTAGTCAACCACTGAATTTTCAACAATATTTTAGTCGTATTTTCGAATCGTAATATATTTGATACCTGGTCTCTGAGAAGCAAATCAGGAATGAAGTGTTTACTCCACGAATTCCTGAAAATTTTCTTTCTCTGAAGAAACTTGTTTTCAAGACGTCAAGTGCAGTATACCCTTTAGTTTATTGTTGGTGCGGGTTCATGGAAAAGGGGTTAGTTAGTGGCTATGAGGCTTTTGAAGGTTATCACACACATACCTACTTCAAATGAATAAAGCTACCTACCTACATGAACTTTATTTTTGCTCAACAAGTAGCACGTAGGCATTATGAATGCATTAAGCATATGGTTAATCCTAGAGTCCGCACTACGCATGCATATCCGTTGTATAGTATTTTGAAACTCATGAATGAACCTTAAGTGACTTAAAAAACCTAAATATTTTGACCCAAAAAGCTTTTATTTCAAAATAGATTGGCTCCAGGCCGACGTATACAGACACTATTGATCGAATATAATGTCTAATAGAATTTTTTAAAGCACCAACTATGGGTATTAGCATTGATTTGATATTTTTCAACACTTATATTTTTACGCTATTTTTACAGAAGTAACTAATGAACAGGCTGCCTTTATATTAAAAATCCTGAAACGTATTTTCATAAATGGGGAATATAGACTTAAAATATCGAATGTATGTATGATCGTTCCCGAATGTTGGGTGGTTGTACTAGTAGTGTGTCGATATGACATGTATCTTTTTAAAATAAGAATAGTGCCCCTATCGCTTATATTAGAGTTAACTTGCTCTTAAATTTGAAGTATTACCACGTTAAATGCTCATGTTCAATGCATGAAAGAACATGTTTTTATAATTAAATTGATTCAAGCTAGTTAACCTTGAACATGGAATAAGACATTGAATTTATTGCTTATACAGTTTATTTTCTATATTTAAGATAATGTTTTTATTTAAATTGAACCCTTATATTACTTGTATACATACATTAAATGTACAAAAAAATGCTACGTTTTTACTCTAATTAATGTTTTTCACTATGCCATTTCATTTTGATATAATTTTTATTTCTTAGCAGACTTTTTTCCATACTTTGTTTCATTTATATTATAATGTATCTAAAATATTTGCAATATAAATGCATGCTAATAATACTAAATTATATTTCTATTCGTAAATTCACTTTCTGATTAGACGTGCCTGATTTTCGCATTACCTCAGCTCTTTGAAATTCTCTTTTGATCAGCTTTAGCATTTTCTTGGAAATTCTTAATTTTTTCTCCCACGATGTCATAATGTTGCAAAACCATATGATACTTAAGATTATGATTGTCACATTTCCTAGTACCGCATATGTAGCAAGAAACTCCCCGTAGAGACTGCATGTCTTCTGTTTTTTGTCGTGTTTCATTCAATATAACTTTGCGACAACAAGATCTAAAGAGTTCAGCAGGATAGCTCGGTAGCAATTGGTTGGCAAAAATAATTTCTGTATGAGTATTCACCAAGTGCACTTGGATTACTCTTTTCGAACCTGAAGTAGGGCATAGTGTGCAACGGTAAGTACTAAAAGTTCCTTTAGGTGCCTTCCTCACAATTTCTGAATATTTTGCAAATATTTCTGCGATTTCTGGGCTCGCAACATCAAAACTCTTTTGAGTTTGCTCCTTTGAAGATGACTTCCCAGTTTGAGAATTCTCGTCCACGAGTGGCGCCACAGGCGAAACATTTTTATTTTTATTGGAAGATTTTATTTTTTCTTGATCGTTCACCACCTTCTTCTCCAAAATGTTATGGTGCTTCAACATTAAATGATATCTCATATTTTGAAGGTTACGTTTTTCTATCCCACAATATGTACATGTAGCAGGGCGCTGATAAATATTTTTACTATTTAAAGTATATTTAGCCTCCCAATGCAAAACGTTTTTGCAACACAATCTAAACTCATCTTTAGAAATCTCGGGAAGTTTCTTTTCAAGAAAGAACTTTTCTGGATGAACGCTTGCTAAATGAGAATGGACAACTTTACGCCTATTCGATTTTTTAAAATCTTTACAAATGAGACACGAATAATTATGTTTTGATCCGTTCCGAGTTGGAGTTTTCTCGCTTCCACAATATTTTTCAAATATTGCTTGATGAGAATTTTCACTTTCTGGCAATAATTGATCGTCAGAAATTTTTGGACATTCCTTATTTTTACGACAGAGAGAGAATTCTTGAAGTTTTGTGGCGGATGACTCTGGCGATTTGTATTTTCTGTTTGAACAGTAGCCCTCAGTGTGGATCTTCAGATTGCCTTTAGTCGAGAATTTTCTTCCACATCCGCCTTCTGCTATTTTGCAAGTCCATTTTTTGGAAATGTACGAGGGATTATTGACATGTGGCTTTTCCACTGCACGTGTAGCTGTCTGGTCATCCAATATTTCTCCAACTGTTCCAATATGATTAAAATTTATGTCAGTAACTATTTATATTTCAAAATAAAATTAGAGGGAAGATCGGGTTTTAAACATATTTACCTTCATGGTCGTTTTCTGTTTTACAAGTAGATGTACTTTTATCGCCTACACTAGATCCAAACTTTTCTAGAGTTTCCTCCAGTTTTTGCAGTACAATCTTTGGATATCCAGATGACATCATGCGTTTAACTTGTTGGGAGCCTGGAAAATGAGAAGCCATAAGCAACTGAATTGAATGACATACGTAACAAACTTAATTATCATAAATATTTTTACTTACATTTCATTGTTGCTTCTTGTCTCAATGATTCCACTAGCCGAGCTTCAATCGGATTTGAGAATTCTATTATCTTTTGCTTGAGTTGTTCCCAAAGTTTTGTAGATCTAGGTTCATGAATTGATGCGCTGATAATTTGATGAAACACTTGGAGTTGGTGGGTGGTCAGCATTTTAATCACTTCTATTTGATGGATCATATCCGACAGATTTGCAGTTAAAGATGAGCAAGTGGAACAGAGGAGCACAGAAAAATCACAATTGTTTATTATGGGAGACGGTTTTTCCTCCGACAAACTTTCTTTGAGTTCTTTCACGAGGATGGAATGGGGATCGATGTTGAGAAAACGACAAATATTCCGAAGACATATTTCCTTCGTGTCTTTGGAACTTTCAGTTAGGCAAAGAAAACAAGCGCCTTTGGTGTCGAGAAAGAGTTCCTTCCGCTTTGAGCTTTCTGGAAAATAGTCTGTTGTATTGGACATGTTTGAGTTGATTATTAGCAATAATCACATCGAAATTCTATCAACTTTTTAACAACTTTGAAATAATTTATTAGTTATAAGTTCAATTAATTTGTAAGTCACTTCAGTTATAGTTAAGTTTAAATATGTTTAATGTATCAAGCTGGATGTGAAATAGTTTTGGTTGATTTCTTCTGAATTACAAATCTTAAATGCTTAACTTCAAAGTGGCAACTTTTCTCATTATTTATGTTGTTCTATTTTTTACATTTTAATCCGGGATTATGTTTTGTATGTTTTTCAGAAGCAAGGTTCTTTCTCTTTGTTTTGAGACCATTTTATCCATATACATACACACGTGCGAGATTAAGTCCGCTGTATACAATATTAGCCTTATTGACAGCAAATTGTTCAGGTACCTCTTGGTAGAAGCAAAGTTTGAATGCATGTTGGAAGTAAACAAACACGGATACTAAATACATTACAACAAATCTGAAACTTTTTATTTAAATATAGTTTAGGTGGATGGTAGATGTTTCATTTTCATTTTGTATGTTTTTAGTAATTCATATAGACATTTTCTTTCAAGCTTGCTTAAAATTACTGATTAAAAGATTTTTACTGATACAGATAATGCAGCATCCTTGAATACGTAGATACATGATACTTCATATTTTTATGTCCGAATCCAAAGGTGTAGTTTGAAAAATTACTAAATTTATTCTACGAATTTTATTAAGAAAGAATTATTAATTGGCTCTGCTCATTCGAGTTATTTTTATTGAACGTACTTATTATCCTCATATTAATAGCGTATGCGTCAATTAGAAAATAAAGATAATAAAAAGCATTCAGCATCATATCTTCGATGTGCATCGAAATACACAAGAAAGGTGTTGACACTTAAATATTTGGCTAATTTAAAATAAACGACGTCTATAGTATCCACGAATCATTAGCAATATCGTCATACTATCACTTAACATAGCATAGAAATAACCAGTCCTTGTCGACTTAGC
>JAQIXW010003239.1:0-13545 GCA_034700685.1 Willowsia buskii | reverse complement strand
GCTGTGCCAGTGGGCGATGTTGGAATAATGGATAAAGATATTAAAACAAACTATTCTTATAGTATACTGTCTCAAGTCATCAACACGTTGATGGTACTTAGGAACCTTATCAGGTAGACTGAGTAGTAATCGCTGTGTTAATTAGCGATATTTTAGAACATTTGAGTGCTTGGCTATGAATTTGGTACATAGTTTTATTGGTTTTGTTGTCCACCGTAACTAATCGCTTAGTGAAAAAAATAATACAATTGCCAAGTTAAACAAAATTGCTTTATTTAATATAATGACTAATAGCAATATGATAATATGTACTCCAGCATTTTAAATTTCAATTTATTTTAAACCGTTTTGTTTTAAAGGAACTACACCTAAAAGTATTTGCAAATGCTGGATTATGATGCAATTATAGCGTAAGTAGTTTTTACTAATTAACTGTTTCTTTTGAACATTATATTGTAAAATGTACAGAATGCATGAGGAATTTTGACCTTGTTTTTGTGTTTACGAAGAAAATTTTACACAAATAAATTAACGAGATCGTTTTCATTACAATTTTTTACGCAATTTTCCCATTGTTTATTATTGATATTGCATTCATTCATCATTCAGAATCACATCTTAATATTTTCATTCACTACCTCGTATCGTAACCTACTTGCTAACTTATTTCATATTTTATTTTATGCATGCACTTGGCACGACCATATATATTCCAACGCATTAAAAAACAAAAATAGGATACTTTATTTTTAATCGAATATTTTCACTTTTTCTTTGCATTACTCCAGGAAAGACAAATGGGATGGGAAAGGTTCAAATATTGCTGATTTATATCATTAATTTTGAAAATCAATTAATGTCCATAGCTTGAAAGTAGAAGTGTGCTTTAAAAGTAGTTCCAATTTATTGATGATTGTATTGATTTTGCATCCCACGCGCCTTGAGAAAAAATTAATGGAAACTTCCATTGTCCTCCCGTTTTATAAACCCCGGAATGTTAACAGCATGAGTTAATATCAAAACTACAAAAATAAATGGATAGATATGTTGTGCAATAAAAACATGTCACCTACAATTTTTCCTTTCAACTGCTGGCATCAAATAGTTCTGACTTCTGACCGGTAGGTGGCTAACTTTTAAATCAAAAAGCAAGCAACAACAAGCCATCATCTCCAGTTTACCTTTCTCAATACCCGCGAACAAGCAACACTTTTAAGGATATTGAGCTGCTCTAATTCTTCAAGACTTTTTGTGTTTGTTTTTTTCAGTTTTACTTTTGTTTTAAACAATTGAAGAGATCAAGGTAAGTTTTCGATTCCATTGTTATTTACATTTAAAAGAATTAATTTGAACTGTTAATTAAAGATGCATGCATAATAAATAATTTTAATTGTTTCCAGTACTAACTGATACACCCAGTACTGTTGGAAAACGTGGACACTCCGTTTCCTTTGAATTTGTACTACACGAAACCGAATCATCTCACTTTTTGGCTGTTGGACACTCCGTTTCCTGTGAATTTGTACTACACGAAACCGAATCATCTCACTTTCTGGCTGTTGGACAACTCTGTGAAATTTAAGGAATGATAGGATAGCTGTCATCTTTTATAAATATTTTGACAATCGATCTACGAATCAGTACGATTCTCGAGATTTTTGTCATCCAATCCTTCAACATTCCAGCTTGGTCGTTAAAAACATTTCAACATTCGATCAAGAAATCAGTACGATTCTCGAGATTTTTGTCATCCAATCCTCAACCTTCCAGCACGGTCGTTTTAAAAAACAATTCGACAATCGATTGCAGATTTGGTACGTTTCTCAAGATCTTTGTCATCTAATCTCTCAACCTTCCAGCTCATTAATGATAATAATTAATTATTAACATATATGTTTAAATTTACAGAGCAGAAACGGGTGGAAAGAGAAGTTGAAGTTGATGAGAGAGAGGGGAGAAGTTAAAATAAGGGAGAAGTTGAAGTAAGGGAGAAGTTGAAGTAAGGGAGAAGTTGAAGTAAGGGAGAAGTTGAAGTAAGGGAGAAGTTGAAGTAAGGGAAAAGTTGAAGTAAGGTAAAAGTTGAAGTAAGGGAGAAGTTGAAGTAAGGGAGAAGTTGAAATAAGGGAGAAGTTGAAATAAGGGAGAAGTTGAAATAAGGGAGAAGTTGAAGTAAGGGAGAAGTTGAAGTAAGGGAGTAGAAAAGAACTGTGAACAGTAGAAAAGATCTGTGAACAGTAGAAAAGATCTGTGAACAGTAGAAAAGATCTGTGAACAGTAGAAAAGAACTGTGAGCAGTAGAAAAGAACTGTGAGCAGTAGAAAAGAACTGTGAACAGTAGAAAATAACTGTAACCAGTAGAGAAGTACTGCAACCAGTAGAAAAGCACTGTAACCAGTAGAGAAGTACTGCAACCAGTAGAAAAGCACTGTAACCAGTAGAGAAGTACTGCAACCAGTAGAAAATCACTGTAACAAGTAGAAAGGTACTGGAACCAGCAGAAAAGCACTGTAACCAGTAGAAAAGTACTGCAACCAGTAGAGAAGTACTGTAACCAGTAGAAAAGCACTGTAACCAGTAGAAAAGTACTGGAACCACTTGAAAAGCACCGTAACCAGTAGAGAAGTACTGCGACCAGTAAAAAAGTCCTGTAACCAGTAGAAAAGTCCTGTAACCAGTAGAAAAGTCCTGTAACCAGTAGAAAAGTATTGCAACCAGTAGAAAAGTACTGCAACCAGTAGAAAAGTACTGCAACCAGTAGAAAAGCACTGTAACCAGTAGAGAAGCACTATAACAAGAAGAAAATAAATTAATCCAGAAAAAACTTTTGACAAACTTCAAATACCAATATGACTTCAAATAAACGGAAGAGTAGTGAAGCAAGCGGTAATGAGACCGACGATTTTCAAAATATAGATCTTTCCAGTTCGTCCGCAAAATATCAGCGGTTGCGAAGAACTAATATGACTGAGGAGAAAAGGAAAAGTAATCGCAAAGAAAATGCAGACCGAATGAGAGAAAAAAGAGCAAAAGCAAAAGAAGGCAGTATTAATGCTGGAAGAGAGGCTGAACAAGCCAGAAAAAGGCGAGAACAAGAGTCCGCTGAGCAGCGGCAAAATCGTCTGGATCAAATGCTAAGAAGAATACAGTTAAAACGCAGAGATGAGAGCAATGCTTTGCAGTACAAGGCTCAGCGTGCTCTTGAAGATGAAACTTCAATTACAGAGCACTACTGTGGAAAACTTTCTGAAATTTGTGCGAGTTGCAACGCAAAACATTTTGAATCGGAGAGTTACAATGGAAAAAAGACTGCAAAGACATTTACAAAATGTTGTAAAAATGGCCAAGTAGAATTAGAGCCACTGCACGAATACCCGGAACCCCTATTATCACTAATGAAAAAAATAGGTGAATATGGAAAGAATTTCACGGAAAATATAAGATCAATTAACAGTTCGTTTGGTTTTGCATCCATGGGTGCTGACATAATCTCCCCAGCAGGTTATGGTCCGTATTTCTTTCGGGTACATGGCCAAATATACCACAGATTTGGCACGCTACACCCAGAAAAAGGCGAAAAACCACAATTCGCACAACTGTATGTCTTTGATGCAGAAGAAGCCAATGAGGAGAGAGCTCGCCACAGCGCAAACTCTAAAGTTGCTTCCGAGGTGTTTACTCAAATATCCAGATTTATGGTAGACAACAACCCATTGGCTAAGGCATATAGAATGCTACATGAAGTTGAAAAAGAATGCACAGAAGAAGCAAGGCGAAATGGAATGACAGAAGTTTCTGATTTGCGCATGTACATATTACATGATCGAACTAAAGACCAGCGTAGATACAACGCAGCGAAGGCAAATGAAGTGGCTATGATTTTTTCCAACAAAGACGGTTTACCGCCTTTGGAACGAGACTTGGCGGTGTATTTGAGAAGTGTTCCAGGTGATGCTAAGCGAGGAATGCAACGAATTCATATATTGAACAAAAACATTGAAGCTATGGTGTATCCAATACTTTTCCCGTACGGGGACCAGGGCTGGGGAGCGGATCTGGAGCGAAATAAAACTGGAAAACGAACACGAATTTCACAGATGGAATACTATTCCTATCGCTTATCGATACGGGATGAGTTTAATCCTTTACTAAACGCAGGAAAGTTGACCCACCAATATTTTGTAGATGCTTTTGTTAAAATGGAAGGTAACAGACTAAATTACATACGAGCTAATCAAAAGAAATGGAGAGGAGATACATTAAAAGGTCTTCAAGATTACTTAGCAACTGAAGCGGAGTTGAAAGGAAAGAAAGCTGGTAATGCAGTCATATTACCTTCGTCTTTTCCTGGGGGGCCACGCTATATGCAACAAAATTACCAGGATTCTATGGCAATCGTAACCAAGTATGGAAAACCAGATTTGTTTGTCACAGTCACATGTAATCCAAAGTGGAAAGAAATTACAGAAAATTTAGAACCTTGGCAAAGTGCCGAACACAGACCTGATTTAGTTGCAAGAGTTTTTAAACTAAAATTGCAGAGCATTATGCACGATATTACAAATTCCCCTGGGGGAATATTTGGAACAGTAAAAGCCTTTGTATATGTAATCGAATTCCAAAAGCGTGGTCTTCCCCACGCCCATATCCTTATAATACTTGATCAAGATTCAAAGCTCGATTCAGATGAAAAAATTGACGGTGTGGTGAGGGCAGAGATACCAAATAAAGATATAAATCCGAAGCTGTTTGATATGGTAACAAGTCATATGGTTCACGGACCATGTGGACCATTGAACGAAAAAAGTCCCTGTATGAAAGATAAGACGTGTATTAAAAAATTTCCAAAACCATTCCAACAAACAACGGTAGGACATAGAAATATTAAGGACGGATATGCATTGTACCAAAGGAGACAAGGTACCACTACGGTCGTAAGGAGCAGGGAAATCCATAATGGTTTTATTGTACCTTATAACCCTTTATTATTATTAAAATACAACTGCCACATCAACGTAAAAGTATGTGCATCTGTGCAAAGCGTAAAATACCTTTTCAAGTATGTGCATAAAGGACATGATTGTGCAAGTGTAAAAATTAATGACCCTAATGTCATACAACAAGATGAAATTCAAAATCACGTGGATTCCAGATATGTAAGCGCTCCAGAAGCCGCGTGGCGTTTATTTGGAAATGAGATGCATGCCCAGTCACATTCAGTGGAACGACTTGACGAACGACGAAGTCCATCTGGAGGACATGCAGTTTATAATGTTCGATCCGAATGAAAAAACAGAGGAAAACCACGAAGAAATGCTTGAAAGAAGGGTAGAGAAAGCTGGTAACCAGGACACTACGTTAACTGGATAGTTCAAATTGAATCAACAGTATCCGGATGCACGTCAGTACTATTACTGGGAAATTCCACTACATTACACATGGCTGTCGAAAGAGCGAAAATGGAAAGTCCGTGAAAGATATTTTAATAAAATTGGGCGAATGTATACTGTCAGTCCAAAGGATAGTGAACGATTTCACCTACGTCTGCTGCTGTTGCACGTAAAGGGTGCATTTGGGTTTAAGGATTTACGGACGGTAAATGGCGTGGTTTATGAAACATTTAAAGAATCTGCGAAAGCAAGAGGGATGTTAATTGAAGACGATGTGTGGCAGAAAACTTTGGATGATGCCATAGCATGCCAGATGCCATACCAAGTAAGGCAGGTTTTTGCTTATATTTGTGCTTATGGCTCTCCAACTGACCCTGCAAAGTTGTGGAAAGATAATTTAAGGGATCTGATAGAAGACATATGTAGAAAACGGCACAATCCTGAAGAAGATTGTCAAAATTGTGAGCTGTACGCCATCCGAGAACTGAAAAGTACGTTACATTCTATGAATCAACGACTTTCTGTAGCAAATTTACCGGAACCTCCGTACGATTTGCCCGAAATAATTGAGGCTGTTGATTCAGAAGCTGAACGTTTGAAAGCTGAAGAAATGATAGCTACTTTGAATGACGATCAAAAATTTGCATTTAATGCTATTGTGGAGGCAATTGATGAAAAAACTAATGATACCAAGTACTTCTTTATTGATGGCCCTGGTGGGAGTGGAAAAACCTATCTTTATACTACGCTAATTCATTTTTTGCGGGGCCGAAATCAGATCGTTCTTCCTGCAGCAACGACTGGAATTGCTGCGAATCTTTTAAGCGGAGGAAGAACATACCATTCATTGTTCAGATTTGGAATTCCAATTACGGAGGACACAATGTCCTCAATAAATGCAAACTCTGAAGAAGGGAAACAGTTACGACTCGCTGTTTTGATAATTTTGGATGAATGTACAATGGCTTCAAGTCACGCCATTGATGCAATTGACAGATTTTTAAGGGAGTTGATGGGAAATAATCAACCTTTTGGTGGAAAAGTAGTTCTTTTGGGAGGAGATTTTCGTCAATGCTTGGCGATCATTAAAAATGCAAAGCAAGCTGCGATTGTTCAAGGGAGCTTACAACAATGTAATACCTGGGGAGGTTTCAGAAAATACACTTTAATAAACAACATGCGGTCGGAGGACCCCGAATATAGTAAGTGGCTTCTTAACTTAGGTGATGGTATATTGAAAGTTGATGAAGGTGAAATAGCTGAAGATATGATCGAGATTGAGGAGGAAATGATATGCAAAGGTTCAATTGTTGAAAGTATATTTGGATCTTCGATTTCTTTAGAAAACGTAAAAAATATGTCTAAGCGAGCCATTCTGTGCCCTAAGAATGATAATGTGGACAAAATTAACGAAGAAATTTTAAACTTGATTGAAGGCGAGGAATCAATTTATTATAGTAGTGACTCGGTTAAAGATGAAGCTGATTGCTCCTTTTTTCCGGAAGAATTCCTAAACAGTATATCAAATTCAGGATTACCTCCACATAAGCTGAAGCTAAAGATTGGGTGCGTGATTATGCTTTTGAGAAATCTCAACACTAAAAAAGGATTATGCAATGGCACAAGACTATTTGTGCGAGAACTACATAAGAACGTTATTGTTGCCGAAGTTTTAGCTGGATCAGCTGAAGGAAATAAAGTATTGATACCTCGAATCGACTTGAGCCCGACAGATATGCCATTTAAAATGAATCGAAGGCAGTTTCCTGTTAAATTAGCATTTGCGATGACTATTAATAAGTCACAGGGACAGACATTGGACAAGGTGGGGATATTTTTACCCGAGCCCGTGTTTGGACACGGACAGCTATATGTTGCATTTTCGCGTGTTAGAAGGGCGCTGGACGTAAAAGTTAAAGTGCTTGATATACCGGAACAAGGAAAGTTAATAAAAGACTCCGACAGAGTTTTTACTCGAAATGTAGTCTACAAAGAAATATTTAGAGAAAGGCAAAGACGGGTGCGAAGGGTAGAAGAAGGAGAAACTTGAGGCTAAGGAGCTTAAGGCCTGTGGTTGCTAAGTAAAATGTACCGCCAGTGTCTTACACATAAGACACTGGCGGTACCCGTGGGGCATCATGCAGAGGAACGTCCACGTCGTTTGCCCTGGGTAATTCGTAAGAATTAGCTGATGCCTCTGTCTGAAATTGGTGTATGCATTTTGGGAAACAAACAAATGCAGTGATTCAAATCAATCTTACAAATGGTTGGAAGGCTGGGTTTGTCTCACGGAAGAGTGAGACGGGCTTTTTCTAGTTGCTTTATAAATAAGCTTTAGTCATAAGATAACCGCAATATGTATATTACAGTATAGGCGTGTTTATTGATTTGGATTTATTGAAATCGAACGTATACATGGTAGGTAGAAAGGTAGAAAAACAATTTTTTGGTAAAACAACTCCAATCGGTTAATATAGATATATTTAATGGTTTTTTGTGGATTACATGGCCAAAATCAATTCCTCAAGCTCATGCGTCATTCATAGTCAGTTTTTAATAGAAAACCCGGAAATAATATTTAAATACTTATTCAACTGGTGTTGGAACCAGGAAATGTGTCATCTAATACACTTTTGAATTTTGAAAATTCCCGTGTACTTCATATATTAAAAACCCGATAGGTATATAGACACCAAATGAGATATCATTCCACGCGTATTTACTGGAATAACATAATGAAACATTTTTTATTCCTCCTGACTTGCAAACCATATAATGTTGATAGCATAAGTTAAGAGTTAAAACATTAGAAGAATTTTCATTGAAAAGCAATCCGGATTAAAGCGGACTACGTAGGTGAAAGTTGAAATAACGATACATGTAACGGCTAGACTAGCTAATACCCAAACAAATATGTTGGGCGGTAGGGTTTGAAATTGAATATTACCACCTTCCTTGTGATTCCACGAAAGACTAATTGGTTGGGCTAGGCTTAAATATTGCTGGTTTATATAATTTTTTTTTTCAAATCTAACTGGTGCCATAACTGGATATTTGAAGGTTACGTTTGAAATATTTAGCTAATCATATACTTAATTAAATATAGGTTGTTATCAGATGTACCTAGCGCAGCAAAGCGGTTTTAATGGAATTGACGAAATAACATAATGAGTGAGTCACTTAAGTGAGACCTTGTAGATATAGGTTTATTGTGGAAGTTGCAAAACCACAGAAAATTTCTAATATATTTATAAATTGCTTGATTTTGCTTCCCACGCGTGCCTGAAAAAAAATAAATGGAAAATATTATAGTCCCTATAATACAATACGACACGAACCACGAAATGTTAATACCATAAGTTAGTAATGTAATATTAGGAGACATTAGTCACAAGATAAACATAACATGTGTCGAAGAAAATATGTCGTAAAATTTCTTAACACCTCCTGATACTAATCCATGTTATAATTCCGGCATACCTGTTTTGTTCTGACATTATATTTTATTGTCCAAAAATTTAGACAAAAGCTGGCTTTACGTAAATTACATTTACTTTAAAATTTATGACTGCAAGGATTTTCGCTATAAATTGCACATGGGTTCTTAAGTGGAGACAAAATCCATTCAAGTTTTTATTGCTTCGTAGCATTAATCGGTTTATTTTATCTAGTCCGTTGTTTACCCTAGAAAATAACTTTCCCTTACTTCGGAATGCATTATGCATCATTTAGAAGTTTAAGCTTTTATCATCCGCTCTGTAAACACGATTTTTCATATACGAATAGATGGATAAGCATCAAATTTGGTACACAGGCACACGTGGCATCGCTCCCGAGAATTAGATTAGTTGTAACGATGATAATGGGTTTGGGTACTTCGTCACATGCACTTCACCACATGTTCTTGGGCACGCATGGAAATGAAAATTTGCCTTTTTGCGGAAGGCCCGAAATTTACGGCATCTGCGTTTCAGCGATGTTTTAGATGAGCAATTATAATACCTTTTGTTATAAATAAATATTGCATTTCCCACTATGCATTTGTTTGGGTTGTTATTGACACAAGATTTTATGGAATTACTTTTGGTTCATGTACATGTTAATGTTCACTTTTGTCGGTAATATATCTTCAAATAATTAAAAATCAAAGTATTGGCAGATTTCTGTATTTCCTAAAACTCAGGGAAACAGAAACCTTTTAGCTCATATTTTAATTACTCCGGTATAAAAAAGGAGGGTTTATTCTCAAGATAAAGTCAAAACAAGCTCGTCAATATGTAATATACATAAAATACATACAATAAAATATCATGGCTCGGTAATTTAAAAAAAAATAAAATTTATATTTAGTAAATTTAGTTTTGGAGCAAGGCAATAATAAACCCTATCGTGTAAGTTGATCAGCATATATAATACGTATTAATATTATCGCATTACTATAATCTGCATAAACTTATTAATTTTCATAATAACATTCCGTGATTTATAAGAGAAGAGAACTATAATATGATTTAAAAAACCGATCTTTGCTATTTTAGAATACAAAATCAAGATATGACTTGTTATTTCAAAATCTAATTATTGTTTTCTATTTTTTCAAAACTACGTATGAATCCACGTCGCACAATATTTCACTGACGTAGTTTGCATTGTTTCGTTAGCTACCAAATACTTGCATTACCAGCTTAACATCTTTAAATATCCAACATCATGGCAAGCAACTTGATTTACAAAACCAACGAAATAAACCAGCGAATTCTAAACATTGCCCATCCGATTTGTTTTACGTGGAATCACGAAAAGAAAGAATGGAAATATTCCATCAAAAATAAAGTGTCCCTTGCTCCCAATATACTTATCAGCGCAATATGTAATCCAGCCGTGACAATTATCAACTTTGTGACACTCATTTATGGTGTCATTTACTATCCAAATTTATTTCCACCAAAAACACTTATGATAAATATTCTCATTCTTGGGCTATTCATCCCCCTCGCAACTCTAGAAACTATCTTAAGCCTTTTTTATAGAAGAGAGCTGACATCCGTCGCAAACTGGGGAATTAGAACGGAACAAATCCTTGGTGTAAGGAACACTCACGAAACAGTAAACTTTTTGTTTGCACTTTACTCGGAAATAATTAATTTATCTTCACCGAAAAGAAGAAAAAATTTGGATGTCATTGGTCTTCTTTTAGCCTATACACTTATCACGATCCTTATAGGCGTAATTCTTATTCCTGTTGTTATCGTTTATGAAAATGCTGACCCAATATATGTAATCCTGTCTGTACAGGTAAAGACTGGTCTCTTCCCAGCATCTATTCTTCAGTCCAACATGATTTTCAGTTTCATAAGATATATATTATACTTTTACATGGCTTTTTGTGGGCATAAGTCTCTTACAACTATAACCATTTTGATTATGAGTTATGCTCACAGTGGCATTTTCATAATTTCTCATCAACGGAAAATGGAAGTTAACTACCCAAATATAAAATTGTATAGAGTCGTGTGTGTGTCCATTTACTCAATTGATAATTTGTTGAAACAGCTTGTGGGTGGGTATTTTGGAGGATTATATTTTTTAATTATATTAGCTATCGATCTTTGCGTAGTTGGATGGAAGTTTCTTCATACTGAAGTGTATCTAATGGTTTTGGCACTTACGCCGTTAATGGTAGTTTTTACAACGATTGCGTTTGGAGTTTGTAGTTTTGTTTTTGAGACAACATGTGCGATTTTGAGGCAGTGGAAAGGTCAGCTGTGCTTGACGGCAAATCCTAAACATTTAGGAAGGGTTCTTAGATCTTTGAGACCGCTTGCTGTGCCAGTGGGTGAGGTTGGAATAGTGGATAGGGATATCAAAACAAACTATTTTTATAGTGTACTGGAACAAGTGGTCACCACATTGATGGTACTTAGGAATTGAATCTAATAATATGTAACTATAAATTTGTAACGAAACTAAAATGTATGAGAAATAAATATTATGCAAAAAATAAATACTATTTACTAATGATATGAGTTTAAACTGACAAATATATAGATTTCGGTTTTCTGATATCGAAGTAAGCATTGATTCCTTAATGTTAACATGGGGTGTTATATCTACAAATGCACATAGTGGAATTCGGACCTCAAAATGCTACTTTTTACCAAGGGGACGGGTATTATCATTTATCATTTAAAAATAGAAGTAGTAGTATTTTTGATGATAAAAAGGTTGTCGTAGATCAAAAATTGCATGTAAATTTTGCTTCTGGCCACAGATTTAATTAAAATTAAAAAATTACAATGTTTAAAAACTTCCGTTTTTTTAAGATGCTGCGCTATTTGTAAGATTTTTTAACAAGCAAAATCAAAAAGCGCAGGCATTTTTACTCCTAAATGGTTGGTTTTGGGAATCTTGAAGGTAGCGAAACATAAAAATCAATGCACCCAAAGTAAAACAGATCATGATATCTTGGAACCATACCTGGGCAACAACCTTCACCGAAAGCCGCAACCCCAGAATTTTGAAAAAATTGGGTTTTCAGTTAAATGCTGACCGCCCATAGGCAAGGTGATTCCATTCATGAAAATTATAATGAAAATAAACTAACGCAAATTAAAAGCAGAATTAACTGCCTTCACGTAATGAAGGGCTCTGCTGCGAATTGGAAATAAATAAATAAATAAAAATTATAATCGTAGAAATTATAGTTAATTTAGCCACCTTCTGGTAATAAAGGAATAACGAAATGTACATATATCAACCATCTTGTTAGATGCTATGCTGTATTTACGACTTTATATATGAAATAAGAATCCACTAGAAGAATATAAAGTTGTTTAAGTCATATCGAAGCTTTTCGAATGCTTAAATCTACCTAACATTATTAACTTACATGTTAAGACCAAAGACATTCTGCTGTTTACAATGATTGCAACCAAGAAAATGTCGATAACACGTTTCTCAAATTCGTGTGGGAAGTAAAATCTAAAAAGATTTTTTTATTTTATAAATAAATTCAAACCTAGTTCTTTGTTATTTTTTTTCGAACCTACGTCACCCAACGTCCCAGCAATGTGACTAGCTGAGTTAGAAACCAAATACCTTATCCGTATTTCATTTAGCTTTAAACAATAAGAACCCAAAAATCATTGTATCCCTTTCTTCTAAAAGTTCTATTGATTAAAATTGAAATTTTCTGCTAAATATGGACATTTCTTTAAATTCCAAAGTAAAATGACAAGTATTGATTAATCTTGTATGGCAATCCACATGGGAATGTGTTTTCTCCGCATAGTATTAATACAATATGGCTCTTATAGTAAAATACGCTTAAAAACCTTAAAAACACAATTTCCTCACCTCTCAGAACAAAAACTGTTAAAACAAACTAGTCGATATAAAATTCGAAAAAAAAACAATTTAATTTTATTTATCATATTTACTCATATTTTAATTACTCCGGTATAAAAAAGGAGGGTTTATTCTCAAGATAAAGTCAAAACAAGCTCGTCAATATGAAATACACATAATACAATATCATGGCTCAGCAATTAAAAAAAATTATTTTCAGTGAATTTAGTTTTGGAGCAACTTAATATTAAACCCTATCGTGTAAGTTGATCAACATATATAATACGTATTAAAGTTATCTTACAACTATAATCTGCATAAACTGATTAACTTTTGTTAGTAACAATCCGTGATTTATAAGATAAATGAAGAATAAAAATGTCGACAGATCGCTGTATTTCTAAAACTCATGTAAACAGAAACCTTTTAGCTCATATTTTAATTACTCCGGTATAAAAAAATTTTTTTGAGGATCAACCACAGATAATTTTAAAATATTGATTAGCACCGTGGAGCAAACAAAATAGGAGAGTATTTTCGCAAGATAATGTAAAAACAAGCTCGTCAATATGAAATATACATGCTACAATATCATGGTTCGGCATTTTTAAAAAAATTATTTATATTTAGTAAAATTACTTTTGGAGCACGCCAATATTAAACCCTATCGTGCAAGTTGATCAACATATATAATACGTACTAAAGTTATTTTATAACTAAAATCTGCGCAAACTTATTAACTTATGTTAATATCATTCCGTGGCCTATAATATAAGCGAACAATAAAAAGCTTTTAAAAGCCTTTATTTCC
>JAQIXW010003238.1:0-13548 GCA_034700685.1 Willowsia buskii | reverse complement strand
GAGGGTCTACTCTACACTATACGTAAGGTTTACTCGGAGTTAATGAAAAACGGCCAGATTAGATTCAGATTAAAAGTAAAATTTGTTTATTCTTTAAATTAGCTATGATGTACGACCAGGAATTTCTTAGAACTCTAGGCTACCCTGAGGTTTGGAAGAAGCTTTTGCCTACATTACTTGGCTTTGGCGATCAGGAAGCAATTGAAAAGAATTCAGAAATCATCCGCCGGCAATATTTCTATACACCTATTGGCAGTACATCTAGTTTCCAGAATTTAACCAACATGTTTTCAGATAAACTCTTCTTCTTGCCCTCTCACAAAGCTGCAATGCTTCAATCAAGGCATTCACCAGTGTACATGTATTATTTCAATTTTCAAACAAAATTTACTTTGGGAAAACTGGCTGCTGCCACATCTGAAAAATCTGTGGTTCGTCCGGAAGTACAAATTGCTGCGCATGTTGCCAGAAGCTGGTTTACAGAGTATTTGTTACAGTTCAGACCAACTTTTTACGGTTAGTCAGCTACAAAGTTTAAAGATATATAATTTTTATAGATTTTGCTCATCATATGTGGGTTTGTTTGCTTCACTTACTCAATAGGTTCATATCATGGTGAGTTTGTCAATATGAAACAAAAAAATCGTTCACAAAATATATTTTTAACCTTCTAGTTTTATTATAAAACGTGTTTTTTCATACAGGGGACGAGCTTCATTTGCTTTTTGATTTTAATCAAATCATTGAGCCAAGAATTGGATCCCCAGATTACGAATTATCTCAGGAGATGGTAAAAGTTTGGACTAGCTTTGCTTCCCAAGATAGTGTGTAGGTTAAATTTGTTTTTAATGTTAAATTATGAATGAGTCGGTAATTAGATATTGTATTACGTAGATAGATAATTTAGATATGAAAAGAAATTGATTATTTGCATTGCAGAAATACCACAGGAGTCACTCTTAACCGACTGAAGTGGAAGCCAATTAATCCGGATGATCCGGTCCCCCATTATCTCGAACTGACATTGCCAATGAGAATAGTGAAAGAGCCATTTTCAGAACGTCTCCCATTTTGGAGAGAAATACTCAATGAAATTTGATAATAGCCGTATATACATACGTACAATGCAAGCGTGCTTTTGCTACTCTTGTCTACGTGTCAACAGCACGTTTAATTTCGACATTTTTTACTGATTGCTGAGACTATTTATAATCTCGCGTCGCGTGTGCATGCAAGTGAGATCTCACATATATAGAAAGCTCTGACAAGAGTATTTGCGCAATTTGCAATTTCTGAACTTTGCGCAGCTTGTTAGAATGATATATTATATGTCATTAAAATGTGATCCATCACTGTTCGACTGACAAATTATTGACACGACACGAGAAGCACAGATATTGAAACATTTTGTGACAATGATAAAACAATAAATACGAAGGATTAAAAAAAATGCTATTCAGTTATTATTCACTGCTAGTACGCTAGAAGCGCAAACCTATTTGTTGACTAAGGTTGAATTAATCAATCCGAGCTTCAATTTATTGTAGATGATGAATGATTTTAGCTTTCACTTTAGCAGCCAGCAATATTCATAATCGATCCATAAGAACCTCATGGTCCACAAGTGTAATACAAATTATGAGAGATGCTTCATGGCTTCATAGTTCAAATTCTTAGTACGCACCAACAACAAAATTACCTACTCAACTAAAAAACGGAATTCCCAAAGATGAAGTAGCGGACTGAATCAAAGTAATTTTGATTGCCTACATTCATGCAACGATAGCCACGGCTGCTGCAGTGATTTGTGATTCATCGATCTTCAAAAATGATTCATATTCTCTTTAAACTCAGGTATACTGTTACTAGACATTAGTCCGTCTAGTCCTTCGCTAATGTCATCTCATGGTGACGTTTCATCGTTGACACTCGCAGATAAGCTCTTCTGCATATTTGTTGCAGATTGTTGCTCCACTATAAGCAATAGAATATCTGTTACGGTTTATTCAGATCATATTTTATGGTACAAACGTATTTTTGAAATGCCCTTGAAGATTCGACATTTCTTATCCTGGCATGGGTTGGCATTTGTATTTGTACAAGTGTCACATTTCAATTTAGGCTTATCAGGAGATAATCGAGTCATGTTAACATCGATATGCACGACAGCAGCGAATAACCTTTATTCCTCTATATGATACTTATT
The DNA here is from genome assembly GCA_034700685.1 of Willowsia buskii. Taxonomy (NCBI): domain Eukaryota; kingdom Metazoa; phylum Arthropoda; class Collembola; order Entomobryomorpha; family Entomobryidae; genus Willowsia; species Willowsia buskii. The sequence continues at coordinate 11,342 of JAQIXW010003238.1, read as the reverse complement.
GGCAGTCTAGATTATTTGTATATGCATGTGTCAACCTGTATTTTGACATCTTTCTTATCTTATATCGATTTACCTAATCATTTAGTAAAACATCTGGCTCCTGACGGAAGATGAAACCATATTTAAGCTCGATCAAACCAATATACCTTTGTCATTTCCATCTTCTCCCCTCTCAAATACCAGTCAATTCAGCAAAAATCTGCAAACCAAAAACTTTCAACATGAAGGTTCTCTTCTGTGCTCTTTTCCTCGTTGCAGGCGCCTTCGCCAGAAGCGCAGTGCAACAACAGGAGGTTTTCGCTGAAGGCCCAACTTGCCGTAAGTAACTCAAATTTAGTTCACTAGATAATTCATTGTTGGAAATAGAAACTTAATTATTATTAATAAAAAATTGCAGCAATTGAGGATCCACTCATCGAAGCGGGACCAGTAGCCATCAATGTCTCTGTTAACCCCATCGTCAACCTTGAACTCGGAAGCGAAATCACGTAAGTCTATATTCAACTGAGAAATACATGCTATGTTAGGAATGGGCCATATATAATGGCAGGCAAATTATTAAAACATTCATCATTCATTCATTGCTGATTTTTAATTTTTCCCATGTAGCAACCTCGTTGCTGAAGGTCTGTCCACTCTCAAGTACAAGATCGACCTCAACGCTCTCCTTTTGACCGCTTCCTTCGAAGTCACCATTGAGCGCGTCACTGGAAACGCCACCTACTCTGCCAGCGGATACGTTGATGCCCGTCCCTTCCGTCAGGAGACCATCCCATCTGGAAACTTTACCGGATCTGGTCTTGGAAAGCTTTCTGCCACCAACGTTGTCCTTAAGGGACGTGCTTCCCTCTTCATCAACATCATCGGAAACAAGGTCCAAATTTCCAACCTTAACCTCGAAACCGTCAGCTTCGACTCCCTTTCCGTCGATCTTGGAGCTCAATTCACTATCGGAGGTGGACCAGTCGACTGGGCTCAACTCAGTGCAAACATCAAGCAAAACTTTGACCAGGACTTGGCTGCCAACAAGAACACCATCGTTGAGAAGATTCGTCAAGCCGCCAACGGAATCGTTGGAGTAAGCTCTCAGAAGCCTTACAAGCAAACATTTCAAAATATTTTAACGTTTTATTAACGCATCTCTTATATTATTATTTGCAGAAATACACTCTTGCTGAGCTCATCGAACTCATCGGAGGAGGTGGTGGTGGTGGAGACCCAGAGTGCTAAGCATTTTTTGCTTTCCCTTCTTTGCGTTTTTTTCTTTTTTCGAATCCTCATTGGTTTCTCATCTCCGCTGAAAACAACTTTATCCGTACACTAACATGTACGAATCTTTAAGCTTTGTCTTTCTGACTGAAATATTTATCTGTGATAATTGCAATTCGGAAATAAACTGATTTCTTCGTTTCTTTCAAATCTTTAAATCTATTTGATCATCATATCATCAATTCATAATATGTATTCATATGCAGCATCATAAAATAAGACAATTCTTAAATACTCATTTATTACTGACTTTGGTTTGAAGAACATAATTTGTGTTTATTATTCGCTCAACGAATTTCAACCTCAATCCAACAGTTTTCCACAGCTTTTTTATCAACAAACTAAACTATTATGGCATTCATAACACAGTAGTATTTTATAATGCTTAATTTAAAATTATAGAATATGGAGACACACATTATTATGCTACCTTTGTGATAGTAAACAATAATAGTAAAAGTACAGCAATAACAAGAGTGCAACAAAGTAATCATTTTAAAGGAAAAAGTCTGTAATCAATTCACCTAATAATATCCAAATATTCACATTTTGCAGAAATGAATCCAATGAAATGACAATGTTTCAAACATTTAAAAGGTAAACACGTATTATTTTTGTAGTCTTTTTAAGACTTGTCTCTAGATACATTAAGGTATGTTTTACATTGACACATAATACTATTTGGCAAAAATAAGTTTGGACAGTTAGTGCAGTGCACTTATATGTATGCCTAATATCTGTACCTACCTCTATTCCCTACAAGCAGTTTTCTTGAGTTTACTATTAATTCAATTTATCAATCTGCTTCAGAGTAAATACTTAATAATACATTAATACCTAGTTAATATAATAATGGTCATGGTCATACAGTAATACACATAATATAGTTTTAAAGTTGATGGAATATATTCATAGATTCTGATTTCCTACATGCTACATATAAATTTAATTTTGAAAGATACATAGTTTCAGAGTGCATCAGTTTTAATTGTAGTGCGTGTTTAGTGCTTCATACGTTCGTTGAAAACAATTTGCGATACGAGTGTGCCGCAGTGCATTTAAAATAGACAAGTTAGATAAGACAAAGAGGTATCTTTCCAGATTCAACATTTCACAGTCCAAACAACTTACAACAAATACAAGTAGTGTACGATTCTAGCTCACAATGTTTCAAGCTACTGCGAATATACTTTATTAACTCATTCATTCATTATAGAATAAATTACATTGATATTTTAAATTGTATGCATAATTATAACTATAATTATCTTTGTAATAATAATAAACATGTAAGTCAAAAAGTCGAATTTTGGTAATTCCTACACCGTGCATATATGAATATTATTCAGTATTCTCTACATGTTTGCATACCACTTCAAAGAATTTCTTCGGGAATCATTCTCCACTTTATTAAGGCAAAAGGGAAACACTTCGTTTATTTCAATCCAATAAATGGTTAAAATTCATAAAGACGATACGACTTTGGAAAAGACGCTTTTGCATACACAAAAGACGTAACACGATAACAATCGTTGCCCACTTTTATGTCTGACTTGACTACTCATTCTACATTGCAAATATTCACAAACTGATGCCGTTTCAAATTTTAATTTTGAAATAAATTCACAAGCTACAATAACCTACACATCAATTAACATTTACCGTGTAAAAGTAGAACACTTTTGAAACCACGTTTTTTGTGCTAAATTTGCATCTTTTTTTGTAACGATAATTATTATGAAACAGCATGAATGAATATTAGTGGAGAGTACATATAAATTTTAACCTTTTTCGAAGAGTTTGGAACTATAATGAATTCAAAAAATGATCAACAAACTACAAGCTATGAAGGTCAAGACAGGATTTAGACTTTCCTGCCGAACCACGAATGGACATGAGGCGATCAATTAGACGCTGTGCCAATTTGAAAGATGACGTAGCAGCGCCTAGTGCCAACCCACGACTATTGCTTCTTTTCTTCCTTTGTCGTTGCTGCTGAGTTGAGGTTACTTTAGAGGCCGTCGCAGACGATGAAGATGAGGATGATGATTTAGAAATTGCTACTGAGGTCGACGATGAGCTAGACTCACCTGCAGATAGTTGATGAGCTTCCATGTATTTTTTATGACGCAAGTGCACCTGTGTCATAAGTCCTTGGATTAAATTATCTACTCCCAAATCTAATGAGGCCGAAACTTCGATGAATTTGCAACCGTGCAATGTAGCCAGGTATTTTCCTTCTGTAAACAGGAGGGATACATTTAATGCTAGCGGATTTTTGAACTTCCTGTAGAAACTTAAATTTTAAAAATCAAACTTTGAATTTAACCTTTTGTTGTAACAGATCTAGACCGTTCCAAGTCCGTTTTATTCCCCACAAGAATCACTATTCGTGGCCGATTTGCTACTGGTTCCTGATCATTTCCAGTTCTCCGACGATTCAAACTTGGCCGCTTGGTATTATTTTTCAGATTGATGTTTCCGAGCACATCTTTTGCAAATTGGAAGCTTTCTCGGTCTGTGATGGAGTATACTATAAGCACGGCATCAAATTTGTAGAGATGACTAACCTGCAAAAAGCAAAGTGAAAAAAAGCTATAATAAGTTTGCTGAATGATATTTTTCATACCCCTGGAAATTATTATAATAACAGGTTCATTGACTGTATTTTCGTGTTTTTTCTTACTGCAGAATTTTGTTGATGAAATATACGCAAGGAAAAGTCATACTGAGAGTGTTGTTTCATGTCAGGCTTTGGCTTGTACAGTATTGAATTTCCTCCATTGCATAAATCCTCTGAAAATCAGACAAATGAAAATCGTAAGGTTCCAAGTGTACTCTACACAATTTTTTTTTACGATTTTTAGTGGCAGCTTGATTTGAGGCCTTTTAAATTTCTTTCTAGCTATTATCTATAGGTATATATTATTCTACAAGTACATGCTAACAACCCACATGTAATTTATAGTTGCCTCAATCACTTAAAAAGAATACATAAATTCTATTCTCATTTCAAACGTGCTTGGCATAGCATAATTTTCTTCTATAGTGTTTGTAGGAGAAGGTGTTTGTTTATTAACTGGTGGACAAAAGTGTGACAAAGATTTTCCTTTGTTTATATTGAAAGCAACTTGTAACCCAGTCTTTTCTCGCGACGCACCAGGCCACCGAGCAAACCGCTAAAGTAGTCCATGCAAACACTGCAAGGGAAAGCAGGCTCTACAGAGTGATAGGCGAGCACAAAACCAGAATAAAGCCAACAAAGTAAACGCCAAAGAGCTGCTAGACTAGAAGGGCGAGATGCATAGCTTTTGTAATCCCATATCATGTACTACGGGTACATTCTTAAGGAGTAGCACGTGCAAATGGTCTGTGTGACTCCATTGCTCTTTTTTCAAGAAGAAAACTTTCTCCAGTTTTAAGACAAAAGATAATAACAACGAAGACCGAAAACTCTCTGAAGTAGAAAATGGGTAAAGTGGTCCTTAAGGATTAGCGAAAGCAATTCCAAGTCAATGAATCCGTCGCTTTTGAAAAATAATAATATATACCTACATATTTACGTATACGTATTATTGAAATGTGTGTATATATGCGGGTATTCATATGGAGCGGGTGGGGTAGCTAGATTTCATGTGAATGTACTTCAAACAGAATACTTTTGTCACTCCACAACCAGAACATGACAATGTTTTCGTATTTCCCGTGTCATGATAAAGTCTATATGATACATTCTATTTCTCATATAATAATATCCTTTATCTAAACCACAACATCTCCACGAACACTTTCACCCGTTACCAATTCCCTAACCACCACATTCTACTGCACCGCATGTAATAAAATGAGAACCACAATCAAATCGTCTCCAAGAATTGTCTGAACCACCTCATTAGTTTCGTGTTACAAACAAAATGCATTGCCAAAAACAGAAAAATCCGAGCTAGTTAGCACAATTAAGATCATCATGCTATTTAAGCAGGTATCCAAAAAGTAAATAGTAACAATATGTGCTTATTTTTCCCAACTAATGAAAATAAATATATGCACAATAACAATAATAGTTGATAATGCAATAAGTATATGCTCTATTTTCTGCTAATTAGCTTTCCGCGAACAGCACACCAGATGCGAATGTTATCTGCAAATAAGACTAAGGGTTGTATCGGCTGTACCCAAACTCCGTCTTGTGACCCAAATAATGTAATTTATTAGCAGTAGTAAACAACGTTCAGTACTTTGTACATAATGCTTGATCCACTACATTCAATCAGTTTGTTAAACGGAACAAGACAGCAGATGTCCATAAGAATAAACAAACATTCCGTCTATTAACCTATTGCCCTAGTCATGGTAGGCTGTAAATAAACATAAACTCATCAACCAAAACAGGTACATTAAGAACATGTTTGATTTACCTCATTTCAGAATTCAGAGACAATTCTTTTATGTCATGTTGACGATGACATAACAATAAGACAAACGTCCAGAATCAAGACATTCTTGTCGTTTACGTGGAATTTGACGTTATGTAGCTACTATAAAGCGTTTATGTTACATAGGCATGTTTTTCTTACGATTTACTTTGCACGTAAGAAATGGGTATTGGACATTTATTCAAAAGTCTAGCCACATTACCATGCACGCGCCTAGCCTTTCACCTTTACACCAGGTATATAGCCACGACTAACATGTTTGTTAGATAAAGTTTTTGTTTCACTTAATGTATTATAATATCATTAAAAACCATTCATGAAAATAACAAATCTTCTCTTTTTCTTTGGACGAGGGTAAAGATAGATGCTTCAAAATATGTTTGATTTATCGTTTTTCAAACGATGATAGCAAAAATTTTAGTATATACTATATATGTACTTGTATACTTATTCAGACCTTCGTCTCTGTTAGTAATATTATGTGAACATTTATACGAGTGTACTTGATAAGTAGCTCTCTTTGACTCAAACTTTTAAGCAGTTTCTAGAAATAAAGTGACTTTCATGAAACCACGACTGTTTTATATCTGGTGAACATTTTATAGGATACTCCACACTTCATCTTTTTGTAATTGTAGCATTCTCTCCCACGTGCAATATGTATAAAAGTTATAAAACATAAATATAGCTTTTACATAGCGCATTATTGCGCACTTTTTATGCCGCATATAATAGAAAGTTGGTATATAGTTTCAGACTGATTTTGTGTTCCAGGCTAAAATACACGCTCTTACACACGTACGCACAATTTCTTTCCTCAGCTCCCCATAGTGTATATGCGTCTCTCTCAACCACTCCATTATCTCTCCAGGGTTTTATGTGGACAATGAACTCCTCACTTTTGCTGCTACTAAATTTTTCTACATTTATAGGACGACTTTTTATATCTAAATCAATTCTTTCTCTATTTGTGCCCACCTTATTGTGAGTTTTTGCACATCTGCTCCCTGCTAAATTGACTTTGACTTTCTCTTTAAAAAAATTCTTCATAAGAGAGTCAAGTATGGACAAGTAGGTAAGTAAAAACCGCCGTCCGGTACATGATTTTTATAACCTTTTATATACTCCTTTTATAAACTCACCCATCTTGTTCCCGACTTCTCTTTTTCGTTCAGCACGCACTTGAAATAAAAACGAAACAATGCATATTTGTATTAAAGAACTTACTATGTTTAAATTACACAATATATATATATGTATTAGTAGAATATGGAACAAAAGAAAAGACGAGCGAATTTTTATGTAGTATCAGCAAATTTAATATTTTTAAAAATAGAAGGGAAGCGTGTATATATTTTAACCATCTTGAAAAGAGGACAACATTATTATGCGAATTTAACATTGGAATCACGTACGCACGGTGCGTTCTATATGTATATTTAGGTGAAAGCATATATATGCCTATCTATGTACACGCACATTTTTTGTGCTTTCTCTACTGTAGGAAAACACCTTAAGTATGTTGTGTGTAGACCTATAGATTTTCTGAGTTGAATGAAATGAGTGCCAAATTTCACATGAATATATTAGCTGGTGTATACACAATACTACTACTGCCACTGTTACGTTACCGATACGCGATGAGAAACTGCGTGAAGTGCGTAGTCAAGCGTCATCATCGTTGAAGCATCATTCACAAGTGCTCACCATAGACAGTTGTTCAATATTGTAAAAGTTACATTTTCATTTTCTGATTTTCTCATCTTCAAATTTGAACGTCATCACTGAAAGTGTAGAACCTAAAAAGTTAGGTTATTGTGATTCAATAGCTTCCTCCATCTCAATCTTCAATACTGAAAACTGAAGTGCTCATGCATTTTTTTTATTTTTTGTCTTTTATGCTTGCCATGGCACTCCAATTTCAGCACCAGTAGCACTAAAGGAAGTAGTCAAGCGCATAGTACAAGTTGTTTCGATGTACGCACACATAAAAATATGCGTAAACACATTATTGCAAAATGAAATTTGCACAAAGTTACAAACTTTTGCAATATCAAAAATGTCTGGGAAGATTAGCTCTCACCTAGTTAAGTCAAAAAGTAATCCGACATGTATACATTTTAAGCGTATTACGGCGTGCACAATATGAATGTAATCGTATCTGCTACAGGGACGTTGGGGAACCGAAAGCAAGTTCCCAACTAAATTAACTTTACATCGAATTAAAACTTTCTCCTATCATCACAATGGCCAGCAGTATGTTCAAAGTGGAAGAGAATATTATAGGCTTTAATAGTGTAAGGATGATAATGTGCTTTAATATAGCTATGTGCATAAGTGTACATGCATGTGCGTGCGTACGTGTATATGTATTGCTGCTGTATCTAATTCAAGAGCATGCTACTTCATTTTTCATATAATTTTTGACCCACTGACTTGGAAGAGAAGAAAAGTAGAAAGTGGAGCAATTTACTGTTTTATTGTGGCAACTTGTGTGGCTTTCTTATCATCCATAAACAGTGTATGCGCATCCCCTATAAAAATCTGTGTCTCATTTTTAACGCAAAATCTCTTATTCCTATAAACAAGCTATAACAATAATGCAGTTGATATTGAGCTGCGGCATAATAGAAGCTGACTTTTACCCGCAAGAAATGGTATGTGGATAACTTGGGAAAATAAATATATCCACAAGACATAATAAGATTTCTTGCCTGAAGAGAAAGTTGTCTTTTCTTTTTTGGCATGTTTCCCTCTGGCTTATGCTTCCTAATGTAATTACGCATGGATTCAAGGAACCACTATACAACACATACAAGGATCCCTCACAAACAAACGCACTATGATAAATACTTCAAATTCATGAGCACCGACAGCCACTACATCCTATGAGCTTTAAAAGTCTAGAGTTTGAGAGGATAATACTATGCATGTACTTTTTATAGTCTTCATGTAATATATATTGTGTTGTGTGTAACTGGATGCAATGACGATAAAGAGATACTTTTCGTTTCGTGTCACATTTTATACTCGCTAAGATTTGTGTTTTTCTGTTTGCATTCTCAATTTTCTATGCGTATCATATTTTTACACAAGCCGTGAAAGAAATTGAGCATCTGAAATGTCAACGAAAAGTATATAGATCATCGATGTGAAAAACAGAAACTGAAGAATGAGCAAGCATGAGAAGTTGTGTCACAGAGAACAAGAGACGTTTTCGAATTTTTCTAACAAATTTTTAAAACAGAACAATAATGTGATGAACTAGTTTGGTAAATTAATTGACGAGGTTTAATTGGTTGATTGTTAATTAACCGACTATATATTTACAAAAAGTGGAAATCAGATATTATGTGTTCATGTGGTTTCTACGTGTAACAACATATTAATAACACTAAAGCACTCGTCCCTCCCTCATCCTCGGAATTGTTTGGTGCTTATCAAGACATGCTTAATTAATCGTCATGTTATGAGAGTACCAAGAAGAAAATCTGTGTGTCAAGGTGTTTGTAATAATTTGTACCCCAGCTTGATATATTCAGCAATCTTAATAAACAATATGATTGCTGCTTATTTGTAACTCATATGAAAGAAGCATTACTATATTCAATGCGACAGAAATACATAAGCAAACAATTTTAGAAATAAAGCCCCAGCTGGATATTAAATTTAGCTCAAGAGCAGACGAGACTAAGGATATCTTGATAAAACAAAACACAACTAACAATACAACACCGAATCCGAAAATAAACATCACCTAGTTTTTGCAACAATTATAAAGACAACAGGTGTAGCATGAATGCTCTACTTAAACAAATAACAAACACGGTTATAAATGGCAAGCATCTAATCATTTTATTAGCAAGAGACTAGGTGTGAAAATATAGGTCGACAAGCATTACATAGTTGACGCTATTAACACAAAAATCCAAACATAAAATACTGCATATTTTACCTACTAAACAAGCAGCAATAAACGAAAACGCCCAAGATATTAAATCCTCCGTCCTTGTAAGTGTGTACTTATACTATGCATTTGAGCAAGCCAGCAAGTAAAAGGGCCAATGCAGTGTCATCATCACCACCATCAATATCATAATAAAGTTTGGATTGATAATCACAAATTAGTCATCATCACGATTACAATATATTGACATCAGCTAGAACAAACCAAAGTTTAAAAATTAAGACTGCTGAAAAAATGATGACATGAAAATATTATGAGAATACAAAATAGCTCCTGGTTGGTTTCAATCCTAAGAACACAGTAAGTGCGGTGTAAGTGTGCAAAGAAGAATGCGAAAGGACACCTCATATCAAATATCGGTCTATATACATTCCACATTTAGCAAAAGCCATAAAACAATTAGTCATGCACGTTTTGAATCCACCCTGGCAGCATTAATGAGAAAAGTGAAATAGTACAGAGAGGATTATTCTGAATTTGCCACTGGCATCAGTGGCATCCCAACAATTTTTCGATTAAATATTCGCAGATATGCACATTTGTTCTCTTGCGTATTATACGATTATTATTATAACCTCAGAGGCGCATTTGTCATTAGCATTTAAATGGCGAACTACCAAAAAATGGAAAGTTTATGGTGGACGAAATGGCAATGGCTTTACATGGCACGACAAGCTACAAGATGAAATACTCATCATCATATGTAGATCTCCATATAAAATGTAGATGATGAAAAGGACGCACGCACTTTTCTAGAAAAGCAATAATGCTTATTCTATAAAAACAGAAAGGCAGTTAAGAATAATATCGTGCGTTTCACTGTGAAAACCTACTTTCTTCAGCGCTCAGGGTAGCCTGAGGTTGAAAGAAAGCTCTTCCACGTGGAGCTGTCTCCATTTTCTCCGGACTCTATGTACGCAACGTATTGTTGTTCCCACGGTCTGTGGCCTTGAGAAGAACAACATTGGAGCCCCTAGTAATATAGCTATATACTCACTCAAATGAATCCTTTGTACTAAAAACCCGGAAAAGAATAGACATAAAGCTCACTTTACGAGCACTATACTTTATTAGAGCATTACAAATAGTTATATGGTGCGTAAAGTGCGTAATAAAATATTTGGCTTTCATTCACTGTGTGCGAATACCACTCTTCAAACACTAGCTTTAATGTACATAGGTGGCTTAGTAGATAAAAGACAGTGGTAAAATTTGTGTACACAGTAGTCCACACAGGAAGCTGCTGGCTGTTGCTTCACAATAAGAATGGACTAAAGCTGGTTGCGAAATCTAAAATGTCTATGCATATATATTTCATTTTGCGTTCCATTTTTATCCTCGTGTAGTGCTGCCCCAAGAGCTTTACCAATTATTCATTCAAACAAGCACACGCACTTTATAGCCAAAAAATGTCACCCACAGGAGCGTTTAGGGTATTTTGAGAAGTTACTTCGCAATTATTTTGTCCTCAGACCATCTTATTATGTCAACTGGGAGGGAAGAGAACGGATTTTACTATTATTATCAATCTTTTGGATGCATTAATTTTAAGGTATTTCACAAATAAAGAGGGAAAACGTTTTATATTGCATTGATTTCCACTTGCTTACAAAAAATCTAGGAAACATGAAAATGGCGTTTAGAACTCGTATATTCTTTTCACTACTGAT
>JAQIXW010003237.1:0-13550 GCA_034700685.1 Willowsia buskii | reverse complement strand
AGCTTGCCTCATCAAAGCTGGATAAAAGCTCACTAAATACTAATTGCCTATCTTGAGAACGGCCACAGCTAACGAAGCGATACACATTTGTGGGGAAATGAGAGGGCAGTGTGGCATTAGACATTGGTCTGGTTAATGTTCCTATTTTTGTTGAACGTAAGTTCTCATTTGGTTTAGCATTGCCTTTAATGTATTTGCAGGCATCAGCTCGTGTACCATTCAGAATAATAATTTTCCACATTTCGTCTTGAGAAATCCAAGGCAGCTTTTCTGTATTTCTCTGTTGCAATGCAAAATGGAACCTGGCGAATGTACTAAGGTGCAGGGAGTCACATTGAAACTTGGCATCAAGATATGACTTGTCAAGATATATATTTTGATCGAAAAAGGAGGAAGTATGTTTTAAGACTGTATCAAAATCCAGAGAGCTGAGAAATGTTTTCCAATTTTGGATGGTCTCATAATTATTTGAAAATTTTAATGGATACAAAATTGTGAGTTGAGATGATAAATTTCCAGAGAGTTCTTCGAGATTCAGCCAAAAATGAAAGAATGAGTCCCTATTTCCAAACGACCACTGCCACTCCATCATATTGTGTAATTTCCATTGAACATCATCCATTCTATAAGGGTCACTAGTAACCAGTACGTATGTGCGTTGAAGAGTTGTTTGTGTCTGGGAAAGATATGTAATTCTGTCGTTATCTAAGATATCATACCCAAAACTTTCATTGAGAGCTTGTTGGAACCAAAAGTTAAATTGATTTTTCTCACGAAAAAATAGTCTTTCTGGAGGTAAAATGTCAGCATGCAGTTCACACTTCCATGGTCGAATATGTGTGGAGAATGTGAGATATTTTATTTTTGAGCAGACGCCATAAAATGGTATCTTCACAGAAACTTTTTTCCTATTTTCTGTTATGATTCGAAATTTCATGTCAGGACCCCCGTGAAAAAAGGATGATCGGGAGCAATGAAACATTGAGCTAGAGCCGGAATTATTGTGACGGAGAAAGGGAAAATAAGACACGGTCTCATAAACATTCCCATGCATATCCACCAGTGAACGTTTGTTTTTACTATTTGGATGCTTTGCCCAGTATCCAGAATGTGGATATGAATTATCTACTGCAGACATGAGCTTTTGGCTGTCAAGAATTTTGTCTGCGTTATAGTTTCGGATGAATACGGGCAAATGCGTCACTGGTGCGTCAACTTGTTTGTGATTGGTAATGACTATTAAACAGTTCTGAAAAGGAGTTACGAGATTTTTAAACTGTTCCGCAAAATGCAATTGGAAATCAGGTTGAAGATAGACAGTGTGAGCGGATTTTGTGAAAAAGAAAAATACAATTGATAAAATAGATGCAATTTCTCGCATTGTTATATTTCCAAATGTCTAAGGTTACAGGTTTGAATAAATAGTTTGCCTTATAAAGGCTTGCAAGTTGGCTAAAAAAAATTATCGAATAGGTGCAAAATATTTTACAGAAAATACAATGCTGTAAAAGGAACGGACCAATGAGATATGTGTTATATGTGGAAAAATATTTATGATGAAATTAGTCTCATGGCTTTTTCATCAAAACAATTTTAGGTAGGAACTGACAAGGTAATCAGTTAAGTGACTGTTGGCGCTTATGTGCTACTGTCTGGTGGATGTGTCCTTTTAATTTAATAGAAGAAATCGCTCCGCAGAAGACAGGAAATAAGTTATTCAACTGACAGCACTTACGATTACTATTGGATAAACCGATAAGCGTGTTGCACCATGTTACTCCATCGTCAACTTAAAATAGTTTAAAGAATTATAAATGTTTGGTCTTGATGAAATTTTATTTAACTTAAATTTGCATTAAAAACAGATAAAACGCTTTTAACTAGGATTCATGTTTGCTGACGCATTTTTTAACAAATGATATTTGTGTATTGATATTGATGACTGATTTTTTTATGCTTATGGATTGCTAGGAGGAATCATTTCCTCTGCAAAACAATTTAATCTCGGCCCTTGCAGGTTAACATGTAAGCATTTTGTAACGATATAAACTACATAACTCTTACTAAATATACTACTGTCAGTTATGCTTACACTAACACTTGCATACTTTTTTGAGTCGAAAACATTTAGAGATCAGTTTTAAAGCAACTTTTTGGTCTCTCATCTTTGTCTGATGAAAATTTGTCACTAATGTTTTTCGATATACGATGAATTTCGCTGTTGCGTTCCAAAAGGTTATTAAAAAACTTAAAACCATTCTACGCAGTTCTACAGCAAATATACAGAGAGATCCTGCAAGCCCAATTAAGTGTACCGCAAAAATTATGAGAATGTTTCCTGACATTGTAGTTTTCTTATGATCTGATGAAACTGAATCTACATCAGTGACATTTCCAGCTGCCCTGTTAACAATTTTCCCATCACTTCCCACCTTGTAACTTGAAGAAGCTCTAATCTTAGCCAGCCAGTTTATCAATTTCTGCCATTGTGGTCCAATACCTGAAGCTTTGTATCCATCCAAGCGCCTAATGATTTGTTCAGAAAGTCTCGGAGCCCATCCGTTCAACCTCTTTTGAGCAAACCAAAAGTATTGTCCAATTTCAACTACAACTTCCTTCCCGACATAAACAAACTCCTTTTCATAATATTTTAAAAGATGTGAACTGATTTCTCTAGCTAAAAACTCTGGCAAAACTGCTGCCGATTTACTGCACATTTTCAGCTCGGATTTAAGTAAACTCGTTTGTTTCTCTAGAAGAGCGCTAGTACGAAGTTTTGAGGACCTATATTCCAAAAAACTAACCAACCAGTCGTTTTTATAAGTACCATTATGAATTTGAGTGTTTTCCATCACCATCTTATAATATTTTGAAGCGCCAGCACCTGTAGGATTTAACAGCTCAGACTTTACTAATAATCCGACGCTATTTGATGCCTCATGATGACTTATTTCCATATCCTCAGAAAAGCAGATTGTTTCGTCTTCTGCACAAAAGTGACTAGTCACAAGGGCATCTGCTCTTGTGTAAACTGTAAAGTTTTCTTGTACCAACTGTACAAAATAGTCATAAGGTATCTTTCCTATAGGAGCAACCATTTTTGTTATGTTATCCCGTTTGTATGCATTACTTAATACAAGGGTTACTAAACAAACCATAGGTAACGTCCACTTTAAATGATGATTAGCTAATGTAGCATTGGTAAATGGGTTTCCTTGTTCTAGAAGCAATTTGAAGCAAGACAATAAATATTCAAGTGTTCCCTCCCATAGCGATCTTTTTACTTTAGTTATTTGATTTTCCATGAATAATTCAGTGAACCGAATTACTGCATAAGTTGTTACAGGGACCTGTATCAAAATTACGACAGTTATCCATACCCAACTTGCCTCATCAAAACTAGAAAGTAGCTCACTAAATACTAATTGCCTATCTTGAGAACGGCCACAGCTAACGAAGCGGTACACATTTGAGGGATAATGAGAGGCCAATGTTATATTGGACATTGGTCTAGTTAATGTCCCTATTTTTGTTGAAACAAACTTCTGACTTGGTTTAGTTTTGCCTGGAATGTATTTGCAAGGGTCGGCTTCAGTAGAATTTAAAATTATCATTCTCCACATTTCATCCTGAGCGATCCAAAGTAGCTTTTCTGTATTTCTCTGTTGCATTGCAAAATAGAATCGGGAGAAAGTAGAAAGCTGGAAAGAATTGCATTGAAACTCGGTATCAAGGTATGACGATGCCAGTCTTATATTTCGATCGAAATGTGTACTACTATGTTTCAAAACAATATCAAACTCGCTTGATTTGATAAATGATTTCCAGTTTTTAACTTTCACCAAACCATTTGAAAGTTTTAAAGGATATATAATTGTTAGTTGAGATGATAAATTTCTGGAGAGTTCTTTGGGATTTAGCCAGAGATGAAAGAAGGAATCTCTGTTTCCGAACTGCCACTGCCACTCGTTTATAATTTCAGAATACCATTGAGCAACAACGAATCCAGAGGTCTGGGTAGAAACTATTATATATGTTCGTTGAAGATTTGCTTGTGTCTGGGAAAAATATGTAATTCTATCGTTATCTAAGATATCATGTCCCAAACTTTCATTGAGAGCTTGTCGGAACCAAAAGTTAAATTGATTATGCCAAAAGTTATCCGTTCTTTTTGGAGGGAAAATATCAACATGAAGTTCACACTTCCATTGTCGAATATGTGTGGAGAATGTGAGATATTTGGTTTTTGAGCAGACGCCATAAAATGGCATCCTCTCATAAGTCTTTTTTCTGTATCTTGTTACAATCTTAACACTCATATCAGGTCCTCCATGAAGAAACGAAGATTGAGAGCAATGAAATATTGAGTCAGAATCGTTAAGGCGGATGTATGGGTGAAAGGAGGCGGTTTCATAAATATTTCCGTGCATATCTACGAGTGAATGTTTATTTTCATTTGGATATTTTGCCCAATATCCGAATTGTGGGTTGTGTCTACTTATTGCAGACATGAGTTCTTGACTGTTGATTAGGCTCTCTTCGTCGTAGTATCGCAGGAACAAGGGCAAATGCGTCACTGGGGCGTCAATTTTCTTGTGATTTGTAATGATTATTAAACAGTCTTCAAAGGGGGTTAGGAAGACTTTAAACTGCTCTCGAAAATGTAACTGGAAATCAGGCTCCATATAATTAGCACGAGTAAATCTTGTGAAGAATAAAATAATCAACTGAAAAATAGTTATAATATTCCACATTTTTGTTTGATTCAATGCTTCAGAAATATAGTTTCATCGAATAAATACATGGAATGCAAAACCAATAAAAATGTAAGCAACTGTTGTGGTGGGATATGTGGCAAAATATTATATGAAATATTGCTTATAGTATTCTCATTATAAAAGTTTCAGGTAGGAAGAAGTAAAATTAATCATTTTAAGAACTAGCCACAAGTATGAGCTAATACAATCCATTATTTTAATAATCAAAACGAGAACCACGAAGCGTAGCATTGTATTCGATGGAACGACTTAATATAGTAGTATAGTAGATAAGCTGATATTACGCCCACATTACTTACCTATATAAATTCATATTCTTTATGCATTAATATGCTTCATGAATCATTCAGAAAGTATCAGTTGATCATATTGTCATTCGTTATAATATGTTTAGTAATGCTTATTAACGCTGTGCTGTTTTAAAGTGAACACAAATTGAATTATAATTTTGCATAGATTGTGATTGTAAATTCTCGATTTGGGGCTTTGTTTTCTGAAGGGAAAATTATTATTATTATTTAAAAGTTAAAGTTTCTGAATACATGATGCATTAAATATATTAACTATTATTTCGTATCACAGGCATGTCAATATGGACCTCAGATGGAAGTTACTTTACTGTACTCTATAGTTTCACAAAACATCCTGGCTAATTGAATATATTTTTTCAGAGTGAGTGACAATATTTTTGCACTTTTATCCCTACACAAAATCGTGTAAGTGAATCGTGTATGGAAGTTTTCATATTTTATAGCAATTTTTGTATTTCACTGCATGCTGTCTTTAAAAACTTGAATAAGAGTTCATTTAAAAAATTCCCATTTACAATTACAAACAGCTACCCGTTAGGTACATATCTGGTCTGGTGTCATGATTTGGTATATTATATGATCATACTGTGCTCATATATGTAGATAGGTATGTGTACTTTTTAAAAATCCATATAATCTTCCAGAAACAATGAAAAGCTTTCATTAAAACAGCATGCAATCTTCCGTTTTTCTGTGAAATGCTTAAAAATACATTTTTTCTCACTTTTGTCAGTATTTATAGGTGCATAGGTATGTAAAAAAAAGATTAAAATATTCAACCCTTTCTTGAATTCTTTTCAAATAAAATCTGCTACACATTTCAATCCCAACCCAACATTCCCAACTCATGCACTAAACAGATATGTATATGCAATGTTAGGTACTGATTTAAAATCAGAATTTCTGAAATTTTCAACTCAAGATTTTATTTATGGAGAATCCACTGTAGATTTTATGCACAATATTAGCGTTGAATTAGAAGCAAAAAATTTCCACATGTTATGTCCTCGGAATTTCTAGTGATCTCTGAGTTTCGCAACCTCTTTTAATTTTAACTGAACCTGCTGGGTCATCCCTTTGTAACTCCATGTATTCTTTGGATTGCAAGATCTGGGAAGATTTCCTAAGAACAAAAAACTATTGTAGTGAAAAACAATAGATATACATATTATACATGCACAAATATTTGCACTTATTTACTCTCTCAAAATTTTAGCGATTAAATTTTCCAGCAGCTCGCAAATTCCACTCGTATCTAGGAAAAGATAAACTCTAAAAAGCGAGTCAATGTTGGTTGAAACCCACTCCTCTGATTTTCTCGATTTCTTGTACAAATGTTTGAACAGTTTATCCTCCAACAGGACGACATTGTACTTGTTGGCAAGCTCAAGCAGTTCCACAGCAATTGGAATGGATTCAGTCGCCTTTGAAATGTCGCTGATATAAACGTAGTCCAGGAAAGCGTGCGCAGTTTCCTCAGAAACATTTTCTAATTTCAATAAATTTGTGGAGACTTCTCCACTTCCGGTTGGGTTCCACCGTTCATCAAACATTGCGGCAATTACAGGGCTACTACCTATAAATTCGAAATTATGGCGCATTTTAGATTCTATACACAGGACAGTTCCTAAATAGTCATAATTTGGATGAAAAAAGCAAATTATCAACCTGCTAAAAAGCATTTGTGGCATGGAATTGAAATGCCGGAGTCTATTACGATCCACATGTCAGTGTGTAATTTATCTTTTAAAATTTTTAAGCCCACGTTTTCCTGTTCCTCAATTTCCTGAGAAAAGTTAGAAAAAATGTAAGATTCCTTGTCCCATTCATTTTTGATCTCTTTCGGACGGCACATCCACAAATAAAAGGTAAAGTCGCCTTCAAATGTGAAGTCCTTTTCGAAGGGCAACTCTCGCCATATTCTCTTGCTTTCTGGGGAATCTGTACGTTAAAAATTATATTGCAAACATTTAAGTTTAAAATATAATCATTCAAACAATTTGGTAGTTGGCATGCAAATGTTAAATGTTGTTCTAGCAAACATAATATACCTCTAACTACCGGGTCTAGTTTGTCAAACCAAATTGTTTCTCCTTTTAAATTCACGTTCTTTGGAGTAGCCGTAACATTAGTTAAAGTTGTTTC
This sequence comes from Willowsia buskii, assembly GCA_034700685.1. NCBI lineage: Eukaryota > Metazoa > Arthropoda > Collembola > Entomobryomorpha > Entomobryidae > Willowsia > Willowsia buskii. Next base: position 6,316 of record JAQIXW010003237.1, on the reverse strand, counting down.
CCTCCAAATTTCCAAGCCCTTTCCTGTACAAATGATGGTTATAAATTAAGAGTGTATTTAACTTAACATCAAAATTAATTATTTATCATTTAGCTAAAGAATCCATTGCAATGATTATACTATTATAAATATTAAGATTTAAATTACTATATACTGCTTGCCAACTCAATAGCTTGAAAAACATTTCCTTTGAAAGTCCCGCAGCAGCATACCATGACTGATAACCGTACTGAAAGTCTTGCTGGACACATCCTTTCATGAACCTAAGGAATTTTTATATTATCGGGTGTGAAATGTTGTAAAATTTCTTAAATTAAATTATCTATTTGTGAAAATATTTGATTCATAATGACTAATGACTATTCGAAAGTACATACCTTGCTGGACTATCAACTGGAAAATAGTTGACAGCTTGTTTCAAGATTAACCACAGGATTTGTAGTTCTTCGTCACATTCTGTGCTACTCGCTACTTTAAAATTTTGAGCGTTAAACTTCAGATCTGAATCCAGACGAGCACTTTTTTCACCACTAAAGAATTTGTCGAGTGTGCGTTTTTCAGAGACTGGTTCAAACTTTACACCCTTCTGTGAACCCAGAAAAAAACAAGTTTCAAATTTTTCCACCTTTGTCAAGCTCATTGTAGCAGTTTATAATTTAAAACTTGGAATATACTGCTTATTCTCAAATGAGATAATTCTTTTTGAAGATTTTATGGAGAAGGAAATAATTCTACTTTGGGTGCAGGAAACAACTGACGACTGAAATATATAAAAGCATAAATTTCTAGGGACGAGTTGTTATGCTTAAATCGCGTTTCAGTTACATTCTTTAATATTAAAACTTTACAGGTACTATTGATAATCCTTTCATTTCAGATACTAAAATGCTCAAGGTCTCAGGAATTTTAAGGGCGTACGTACCCTGATTGCATGAGTAGGAATTAACATTGTTTGCATAGGTACATTGTATTGTGTTTTGTTTGTATGATAAATATGTGTACATATATTATATTAATATGTTCGTAAAACATGATGGGTGCTCCATTGCCAAGGTATGCATAGAATCTGAAATGGTCAGAGTTCAAAATATTTTAAAAACTAGCACAGCATAATACATGAATGCATTACAAATCTCTTTGCACTTTGAAATATTAGACGATCACAGTACAGAGCAGCAATCAGCCTATCAATAAGGTCTTATATTCTTTTCCAGGTTGGTCGAGGGGTTTCAAAACATCGAAAATATTTAGTGGGTGAGATATTGTACAGTAGACGTTGGATAAACGTACTAACAACATTAAAAACAGTTATGTATTCTTTGAAAAAATCAAATTTATCAATTTATTTACATCAATTGAAGTTAACAGTAATTTTATTGCAAAAGCATTTTTACTTAGAAAATCAAATATTTTAAACAAATTATGTTGTCATAAACCATGAACTCCTACGTATAATGGCAAAATACAATAAAACGATACGATCTCAGTCTTCCTCTCCAGTGTAAAGGAAACCTGGAGAAAGGAAGGTGAATGACACGAAAAGAAAGTATGTAATGCATCACTTCACACAAGATTTAAAAGCAGTTGACTTATTTCTTTGATCTAACACGAAATCCAATAGATAATAATACATTGATTCTATCACAATCAATTTAAATTGTCATAACATTTAAAGTTCAGTATTATCACTTAAATCGATAAGAGTCCGATGTTTCCAACAAACTTTTTGAGGTATTCCTTCCACATTTTAGTCCTGTTCATTTTCGATTTCGTGTCAGATGTTCGTGATGTAAATGGCAAATTACAAAATAAGAGTTAAAATACACTCACTGCGTACATAATACATAAAAAGCCGGACTATACCTGTATGTCTATTCTTGCTTCCCTTACCATTCAACAGATTTCAAACCCAATCATCCTTTTGGTTTAAAAGCGTCTAATTTAATTTTGTAATATTTCATGTTTTTTTTATCACAATAAAGACCGAAAACTTGGCTGGGCAATAATAGCTACTGTGCATGTGGTAATAACGTTGGTGTAAATCGGATTTGCACAATTTTTTTTACATAACTGGATTTTAATATTTCATGTGCCTAGGTACCTGGACTGGTCCTGATAACCGAGTTAAATATTCCAAATTAAAATCCGTTTTTGGTCCATTTGAATGTATCGCAGCAATATTGGAGTAAGATCTGAACGTTGCCAGTGGCGCGGGTCATCATAGCGTGATTAAAGTTCCAGATCAAGAGCAATATTTCATTGTATACCATCTTCGTCCACTTAACGAAACTGATATGGATCAAATGGTTACTCAAATCAAAGAAATGAATTTTAACCCTGGTGGAACAATTCAGCCTGTTAGGTTGACAATTGAAGAAATTACTGGTCCCCGTTTGCCATAAAAGACGGAATAATATTCTTATTTAAAACTCCATAAAGATTTCATAAAAATCACATTCTGTTTTAATTCATTATATAATGTAATTATTGAAAAATAAATAAATCTGGAAGTTACAAATCAAAGTATTTTGTGCATTTATTGGCCTAATGTCTATAACTAATGCATTTATTCTAACTTTTGGTTGCATTGTGTTATCAAACTTGATTGATTTTCCCCTTTTATTTTAATCTAAATAAATCAATGTTTTTTGTTGTTCAACTGAGTCGAGATATGTATCTTATCGGGAGGGAGGCTGGGATGCATGACTGTTTTATTTCTTATCATTTATTGTATTTTACAACATTCTTGGTTGATGGTGATAATATTGCTTTTGAGAGCAAGTACGTCAATTAGAGAGTTCAAAAGAGGAAACTCATGCTAATCAATAGGTTCAATGATGAAATCACTGCGTTGGAAAGTACCATTGAATCATCGATCGATTGAAAACTGATTTTTGGAAGAAAAAAATAAATGATAGTGACCTGATTAGATAAGATATATGTAATTGCAAATAACTAAAAAACATTTTCCAATTAATTTTAAAATGGAACCCTTAAGAGAGTCGTCAATAAACAGAATCAAAGCCAAGGTTGCAACGACAAATAAATCGATAACTCACGTCACTTTGTGTGTAGGACCAACAAATACGAATGATAGAAACGTTCTCTGGAGATTTATGTAGGTACAATCGTACAATATGATAAGTCAGGAAAAATGTATGATAATATGTCTAGGTGATTAGATTGAGAGTATTGAGTCACTAGAAATGCGGGTTATCTAACCTATTTTTTGGACCATAATGAACATTTTTATGGAACACACGACTGAAATAACTATGAGGCTTGGCTCATTCATAGTTTTTTTAGTCAAATGTTAAATTTTTAAAGTTTTATAAAGTATTTATATATCAATTTGGTTGTGTTGTTGGTGAGCGTGTTAGTATAAATCAATATGGCGGTGTATGTACGAAGAAAAGTTATAAGTTTTGCTCTTGTAGCACTAATTTTAACTATGTTGAATAAAAGCGGAAGTGGTCGGAGCCTGCCTCAGCATAGGAACAATATTATTGCTACAAAAGGAGGTATAGCTCTAAATATAAAATTTGTAATTTGTAAATCTTGTACCTGTGGCACATGATGAATTCGAAAACATTCGCAAGTCTATATTTCAAGGAAATAAAATTATTTGCAAAGAGCCACTGGGAAAATATTAGTTACGTACATCTCTTTTCTTGCTCAAACGAACGATTAATGAAGATTACCTTAACTTACCTTAACAACAGGACATCAGAGATAGAGGCCTTAACTAGTAATATTAATTTGCTGACATTATATTACGTAGATCAAATATTCATTTTGGGTACCGTTATACTAGCTCAATTTACTACGAGCAGTTCACGAGAGGAGGATTAATACACGTTATTCTACATTCTTTTAAAAGAATGCTACACGTGCTTGGGTCTGGAAACGAAACGTAAAAAAGTGTGACCAAGGTTTCACTTTCTTTGATACAGAGGAATGATATTTGTTTTGTGAATTTTTGAGTCGCATCTATCTACCATAATGTTAATACTTTGCCGTTTTTTAAACTTTGTATTGTGCCCTTGATCATTAACATGATATGCTCAAATCACATTCAAAATCAAGCATTCGTATAATTTCATGAGTCATTCATGACTTTTCCAAAGGGTAAATGATTAATTAAAGAATGTAATGAACTTTACAAGTGATATGCTTTGGCCTGCTTTGTAGGATTTAACTGTACTTAACCGTTGTGTGAAGTCAGATTATAAATAAACTTTTAAGTTTTTACAAAATTGCGAACCGACCCAATCCCACAATCGGATACCTATTAAAGATTTGAGCTACACCATATAAACTTCAAAACCGTAAAGCATTTTGTGTCCAGCACAAAAATGCGCAGAATCGTCTGCGAATTCTGATTCTACGAAATTTGTCGTTCGATAGCGGCTAGTATGATTTATATAGCTCCTTAAACCAGAAATAGCCACCTGTTACAAAGAATTTTATTAGAGTTATTCTGCATGTCAATAAAAACAAAGAGTTAGAAAGGTGTCTGTCTTAAACTAGTGGAAAGTAGATATCTCAATAATGTAGTAATTATAATCAGTTTTATTTGTATTACAAAACGAACTTTTTAAATTCATGTTTTATATGAATATCACGTAACAAAAATTAGAGGTTTTGGAAAGTAATTTAAAAAAATAGAATTTTAAAATGGCTATAAGCACCCGATGATAAAAATGCCATATACCGACTCCTTCAAAAGATGCATGACATATAAATATATATTCATCTGTATCAATATTACCATTTTTTACGTCGCAATTAGCATTTCATAATTCATTTCCTTTGCCAATAAAATATTTCTCTGACTAGCATAACCAGTATAGTTTGCTTTAAAGACCACAATCGCCTAATCTACAAGTAAACTAAATGGATTGTTTAAGTAGGTATGCAAAATGCTGGTCATAAACTTATAAATATTTTATATGATGCTCTATGATTCATACGTTTATCCTTATTTTACCGAAAACATTCTGACAGTCTTTTAGAAACCTTGTTTTTTAGCATATAATGAATTATATAATATGATCCATGAATCTGACTTAAATTTAAATGATTACAAGCCATTTACTTTTGCTTGTAAACTTCGAATCTACGCAATTGTATAAAATACCATTCCTATTAAAGTCTTGAACACCAGTGAAAAGATAATTTACAAGGATTCAGAGTCCCACATTATAAAGTCAACATTAAGAAATAGCTATGAGCTTTACTAATTGCTCACTGAGATTCTTCAACTTTCGTAACATATTTGCATAAAATTTAGTTTTTTAATGAAGAAATATATTTAAAATCAAGTGCAAAAAAAGTTCCACAAGCTTTAAAGGATACATATATACAAATCATGGAGCTTTGACTTCATTTTATAAACGCTCACTAGTCAATGGTACACCATTTTTTTTACATCAGTGGAGAAAACAAAAACTTTTATGCTTTGTTGAGTTCGGCTACTCGTTGTAACTCTCTACTTACTGGATATTGCATATCTTTTAACACGAACTGACTAGACTGTGTGGTGATATTGCATGGAAGTTAATTTTAGGCATTCAATTCAAACCAACTAATGGGAATCATCGCTTCACTTTTGGTCTGCTAGTCTCCGCTGGTGATATGCCTATCATGAAAAAAACTTATTTTCTAATAATGTAAATGACACCATAATTCTAAGTTACCGATACGTTTGACGCCAACAGAGACAATTTTCAGATTTGGAAAACTCAAAGGCATAACTCATAGGTTCTGCATAGCCATCAAGGAGCTACGAAATGACAAGTATGAACCTGATTCGTGGGTCAGCCCTTAAAGTTCATTATATCTTAAACAATTGAAGAAAACTGTTATCGTCAATAAAATCAATATTTCATTCCGTGTAAAAGTCGTGTAAAATCCTCTGCGCTAACAAAAAATATATACACAAAAAGGATAAAAACTGAAACGTAACGGTAAAAAAGGCTTAATCTGAATCTTCATTTTACTATTTATGATTTACAGAAAATCAATATATGATACAGCAATATACCATCTATGATGAAACAAGCACAACAGAAGAGCCGTTGACTAGCAGCACAACAGAAGAGCCGTTGACTAGCAGCACAACAGAAGAGCCGTTGACTAGCAGCACAACAGAAGAGCCGTTGACTAGCAGCACAACAGAAGAGCCGTTGACTAGCAGCACAACAGAAGAGCCGTTGACTAGCAGCACAACAGAAGAGCCGTTGACTAGCAGCACAACAGAAGAGCCGTTGACTAGCAGCACAACAGAAGAGCCGTTGACTAGCAGCACAACAGA
>JAQIXW010003236.1:0-13550 GCA_034700685.1 Willowsia buskii | reverse complement strand
ATTCCACTGTATTTAAGGTGGTCCGATTAAGCGGTAATGTGGACTCTAAAACCTGGCGGAGTTGTGAAGGATTCCTGCGCCGGTCGTCTAAGAATTTCACACGAAAATGCAGTCTAAAATCTTTCAATTCTCTCTGCGCTTCAATCACAGGTATCCAGTATGGTACGAGGTCATCAATCAGCGATAGCCTCAAAGATTCCAATTGGTTGTTTCCCAAAAAACGAAGAGGTGTCTGAGGTGGTGGAATTTTCACATCTTTGAAAAACGAATTGAAATGTAGTGTCTTCAAGATTCGATTAGCACTGCTCTCCAAAAATGAATACAGAGTGGTAAGGAATCGTTCAAAGTCCGGTGATTCGAATCCACCTCTCATCTTCAGTGCACTTAAGCTCTGCATATTAAACGATAATAGTTTGCACATATTTTCAATCAATATTTCATGGGGTTGGTTATCAAACGATATTTCTAATGTATTTAGTCCGTTCCAGAATTCTTGGAATCTTTCTTGATCCTCAGGTTCCGGCTCATCCATAAGACCTCTTGTTATAAGGGCTTCCCAGTTGAAAGATAAGTGCTTCAGAGTTACAGCTTGATTCAAAAGGAGATGAAAATTCTTTGGATGGATTTCCCCCCAAATGAACAGCTTATCTAGAGACTGGGGACTTCGTAATATTTGTTGTTGGGAATTCAGCTCTTTAGATAGGCTGATTACAGTGCAATTCTTGACTTTTAAGTGGGATACATATTTTACGTCAAATTTTGTGTCGTTTAGAGTGAGCCAATACTCAAAATGTTCATCTATCACGTCCCTCCAATGCTTGCAAACTAGGCGTCTTGACGCCATCTCTTTTGGGCTGGTGAGAGAGTACGCAGGAAGCAGCACTTTGAGTAGCATCTGTAACAATTAAGAAGAAACTCGTTAAATAAATGAAAATCAAATCAAGTTTGTAGCACTTTATTTCTTATAACTACATAGATTTGTGGTACACGAGACGTTATTTATGATATTTAACATTTAAATGAACACATACTTCTGACTCGATGTTATTCCAGGTTTTTGGAGTTACTGAATTACGTGTGTTGACCAAAAGTGATGGCTTCTGTGGTTTAGAAGGGTCCTTATCCATATTGACTTAATTAGTAAATCTGAATTAACGTTAACCTCAATAAAATAAATATTTGATTTAAAAAATTAAACTGATGGTTTTTCTAATCAACTAGGAAAAATTATTTGGCAGGGGACAGAAGAGGTTTATCTTTGTAGTTGATTTTGTGCATTGACGTGTTGCTGAGATCATCTGGTAGCATAAGGCCTGTTTTTCTGGAACTCCAGCTGTAAGTGAGAACTTTACTATTGGAAGGAAACTGACCCTAAGAATGAGTGCAAGCAAGCACCCATGGAGAAAGCACGTAATCCCTTGTTTGGGAGAAAGTTTTTTCTGCTTATTTAATACACACACACCTTTATGAAGTAGAATGTGTAAAAAAGAGAAAGCCAGTTGGAAAAAGAGTGGGAAAGGATTCTACCAGGAAGGATATGAAGATGGTCAGGAAAGAGCTTAGAGCCATATTCAAAAGCATGGTAAGTTAATTCACTATAGTTCCTGTATTATCAGGTTAGTTAAAAGTTTTACAATTTTGAATAATTTTACAATATATTTCCTCAAATAGGTAAATAAGAAGCTGGATTAGCTTGAAGTCTCAGACGACGACACTCTAACGGGCTTTCGTAAATTCGTTGAACGGCTAGCGGAAGCGGACGCCAGCTATGTGTACGCATGAACAGTTAGTTATTCTTTAGAGTGCGGTGTTTGACATATCTGAAATTATTACTAGCCCTAAAGCACAATGTAAAAGCATATATTCATCAATATCTAATAATAAACTTATGTTATTAGTACCCAAAATATTACAATTTTTATTTCAAAATTACACTCATCAAGAAACTCCTTCATTTAAGAATAGAGAGAAAGTGCATGGCGCGCATGAAAATGACTTTGTAACTGGTCCGTAAGCCAAGGAGAATTCTATGCCTATACTCCTTTACGGAGATGTGAATTCTTGAAGTTCAACAAAAACCACAGGGAAGATTTTCACTTTCACTATCGTCAGCTAGCACAGCTCTCTTAATAATTTCTCATCTTCCCTTTTCAATCTACTCGATAACTTTAGGATCACTTTAGGTCCATTTAATGATTTCCAATCTGTAACTTAATGGATGGCCTCTGACCTCCAATGCTTATGATTGTCAGGTTTTGGTGCAAATATTTTTCTACGTGTATTACGAGAGAACCACAACTTTATATTTATTGCACTTTACGTTGGTATAACTCATGAGTCTAACTTTTTGGATGACTTTCACTTTCAGTACCGACAGGCCTCTGAGAGAATATAGCTCTAAATTATCTCACCAAAATGCTCCCTGCTTTCTCCACATTGATGAGGTGACTATATTAAAACAAGCATTTTAGACAGACACTATACTCTTGTATTTATATCTCCAGTTCCAATACTACACTCTGAAGTGCGCAAAGCTTTACAGAAAGCCCTAACCTAAACCTACTAGACTTTTACTGCGTAAGCGTAACCAGTGAAAGTAACACACGTCGGCATAAGCACTAACAAAAAAATCTTTTCCAGAGAAAAAAAGCTCATATTAACATGAGCAGAATGAACATAATGAGCGGTATAGTTCCAAAAAGGGAAAACGTTCCGGTGAAAGGTGGTATTCTCCATTTTCGATGTGCAAAAAGTTCTCTTCTTTCTGCACTAATACCTACGCATATCCTATATAAGAAGATACGATATGCACAGAGAAAAGTTTGCAATATAAATCTCAGCAGATACAGAGAGTCCCTCAGCGTCCGACAGCCATGAAACACCTGCTGCTGGAGAGGAGAGCTCCCCCTGAAAATGTCGTGGCGGAGAAGGAAATTATATCAATGAGTTCTTTGACAAAGGCGGAGTAGTAACAGGCTGCAAGGCTGTTTTAAGGAATTAGGTATATAAAACAGTTAATCAGTTTATGTATAGGTATATAAAACAACTGTGGTGATGATGTCAGGATTACAGAAGAAAAGAGGCAAGCCAAACCAGCATTACTGCTGGTATATATATATTTAAAATAATTGTTCATGTATTATTAAAAATCGATTATAATTATCACTTTTTGGGAGACAGTTTTTTCTGCTTATTTAATACACACACCTTTATGAAGTAGACTGTGTGAAAAAGAGAAAGCCAGTTGGAAAAAGAGTGGGAAAGGATTCTACCAGGAAGGATATGAAGATGGTCAGGAAAGAGCTTAGAGCCATATTCAAAAGCATGGTAAGTTAATTCACTATAGTTCCTGCAATATCATGTCAGTTAAAAGTTTTGCTCATTTTGAGAAGACCAAGTAGACTTCTTTCTTGGAGTAGCCATCAGTTTTTGCTGCTGCGACAGATGATAAGTGTGATACTAATTACCAAATTTTCCTGGGTGATTTTGAATTTGAGGTAATGGCAAATATGAATAAAATGATTCCACTAATAGACATGGTAGTGTGAAAGTAATTCATTACTGTATGTGATGCTACCTACAATATGTAAAAAATTCTAATTCAATTCAATTTGTATCGTAATATAAGATGTCAAAAACAACCTGTAAAAAACAAGATATGGATATGTAATCCATTAGAATGATATTTCTAATAAATTGATAGGTTACAAAGTTTTAGCTGATTAAAAATGTTTTATTTTCAACCACATATTCCATTTGTCATAACCTTAAACTTATAAACAATGTTTTAATTAACTACTTTTATGATTAATTTAGACTAATGCTGACGCGCAAGATGCTTAATATAAAATATTGTATTAGAGCTATATACTGAACGGAAACAAAATTTTTGAACACTTGTCTCTATTCTTAAACTATTGATGCTAAGTCCACAAGATAATTGAGATACTAGATTTGACCAAAGAAAAAGCATTAGACATTTTAAAAATACCTACTAATAGTTTTCAAGCTTACAAAGAATCAGTACACGAAATTTCTGTATAATCAGCTAATTAACATTTGCAGCATGTAATCAATCCTGGACTAATATCTGAAGCCATATATTGTTCCTCACTTACACCTCAATTACAGGAAGGCTAATCAATTAATCTTTCACAAACATAAAGTACACTGGAACATATATACGAGAAATAAATTCTAATATCTTCTTGCTGATTCATTGGAATATTGGAAACAAATTTTTAGCCATCTAAACCCTGACAACTTTTTACCAAAATGCTTTCCCAATTCAGTTTAGATTTTATCTGGATACTGACATTGTTTCTAATCACATTCCAATGCAGAAATACTGCCTGTAAATCGCCCAGATTTACGACATTTGAAAATTGTACGATTCAGATTTTCTATGACGCCAGTTATAAATCTGAAATCCATTTCAAAGCAACTATTATTATTATTATTATTAACATTGGAATCCATAAACACACTTTAAAAAACTTATATATATATCCTGTCTGATGGAGCTTGGTGACCGCAGAATATTTATAACCAACCAATCTAATACATTAGATTCATATCCCGATATATTGTCAGATAAAGCATTCAAACTTACACAAACAATAAACTTCGCAATAATAGGAATAAGCAATATCATAAGTATATGTGTATAAATTTATGTGAAAGTCCTACAAAATGCATTATTAGCTCTATTTAATATTAAATAGTTCAAATTGCCAGCTAAAGTATGACACATCTCAGAAAAATTTATAAAACAACACAACAATTAAGTAAAAACACAAAATTTACAATTCTTCAATTAATTTCTAAAATACTCTCAAGTGATGGATAAATAATGTAACTGAGTTTCCATAAAGAAAATGTGCAAATAAATGGAATGGTGTCACTTAAAATGGCTTGATGTATGCAAAATATTTTCTTTCATATGTATGTATGTCCTAGTTAAAAGTTCTAAACCGTCTCAACTTTACAAAAATTTACCCAAATAATTAAATATCAATAAACAATTGGTGTGTCGATGAGTGTATTTCTCATATCTTACAATATCGTGCACTTGTTTATCCTCGTCTACTTTCACAGGCTTACAATTTTTGGTGAACTACACCACAGCAAATAACGCACATAATATTGATGATATTCAAATTAACATTTCAATGCAAAGGATTGAATGCATTGTTAATTTTAGACGTAAATGCATTACCGAAAGAACGTAAATTCAAAGTTACGTACGTATATCCGACAAAGCAGTCAAAACTATGATTCCCTAAAATAAAAATGGTTCTATATTTTGGGCTTTTTACGATTGTTTTATGAATTTTTCTATTAGCACACTCAATACATAGTATAGTTACCTATGAATGTGAAATTTGAATAAAACTAATCTTAAAGTAGATTAGCCATTACACAGGGTACAGATCTTATATGTACAATGTAGTAGACTAGAATAACAAAAATATTAATGCTAGGTCAAAGTACCACCTAATTAACATTCATATAATTACACCAGACTCAAAAAGGTTTTTATATTTAGAGAGCTTGGCGATCACTAGCTACATAGTCATAATATCTACTAATTAACATACATACTCTTACTATAAGAATGGCATTCATATGCACTTAACTGATACATCTTTCAAATTCTAACTTAAACAATAAGTAAATTAGATAGTATGAAAATATCATAATGAATATGATACAACATACTACCAAAATAGAAATATACAACATATTCACAAATATTCATATTCCTCTCACACAAATCTTTATCGTAGAGGACACAGTCGATACAAATTGATGGAAAGGGAGTGGATGACTATTGATTGAGCCCTTCTGGATAAGCTACCTTTATGATGTGAGTATCCATCCTTATTCGCAGACTTTTTGGGACATTCATATTCGTTTTTTTGCGCATTGCTTGTATTTTCTGATATTCCTGATTATTTTCAGATTATTTTCAAATGCAAAGAATTAAGGATATGCTGAGCACACATATATATGAACTGAGATATTTTACCTTTTCCTTTGCAATAAATCAGAAAAGCTGCTTACCACATGTAAAATGAAATTAAGCTTTATAGCCCTCGTATTCTTTAACTTTCGTCCGATTCACGCGAGAGGTAAGTTCCTCAAAAACATGGCGAATATTTACTCTGTCAGTTTCACAAGCCCATCCCATTCTTTTCTGGAACTACTGCTTCTATATTTGTTTGTGACATTGCAAAATATTTGTTACTTCTTTAATTTCTTACTTCACTCCACTTCTTATTTCTTTAATTCAGTCAAAATGCCTGTTAGCATTTGACTCACATCTTTGGCATGAGCCACCATTTTCTGTAGGTTTGCTTCTGCCTTAGATTTCGCCCATTTTAGGATATCCATTTCTGCGTTAAGTCGCATTATTTCGGTACGTTGCCGCCAAGATAGAAATTCCATTGCATTGAGCTTCTCTTGCAGAATCTCGATTTCTTCTTCAGCTTTCTCCAACCTTCCCTCCATAACTGATATTCGTGCTTTGCAACTTTTGTATTTGTTTTTGTAACGAATAGCAGCGGAGGAATCCATTTCTTCGCCTTCCTTCCCAATCCGGTCTACAAGCTGAAAGATATTTTTTAAGAGCCGGTTCTAAAGCTTTTCTTCAAATATTTCAAAACAAGAAATTTTTTATTCCACTTAAAAGTTTCTACCTTATTTCCTGAGAGTATCTGGCGTGAGTAACCAAAATTACTTATTTAAGCAAGTGAGAGTGAGGTTGCGTGAACACACTGCTAAAGCTATGGCTAAAACAAACACGGATTGTCATAAATTCATTCACTGGCAATAATCCTTTACTATACGTTTTTGTATATCTCGCCAGTAACCTGTAAACTTTCAAATATATTATGAACCTCTTACCTCATTTCTATTTGCACGGCCGCACAATTTTTTAAATTGCGTATTCACGTGGGTGGTCAGTTCAACAAAATCCACAGGGAAGATTTTCACTTTCACTATCGTCAGCTAGCACATCTCTCTTAATAATTTCTCATCTTCCCTTTTCAATCTACTAGATAACTTTAGGATCACTTTAGGTCCGTTTTATGATTTCCAGTGACCTCTGGACTTAATGGATGACCTCTGACATCCAGTGCTTAAGATTGTCAGGTCCTGAGATTATTTTGATGCAAATATTTTTCTGCTTGTATTACGAGAGAACCACAACTTTATATCTATTGCAGTTTACGTTGGTATAAGTGATGAGCCCAACTTTCTGGATGACTTTCACTTTCAGTACCGACAGGCCTCCGAGAGAATATATGTAGCTCTAAATTATCTCACCAGAATGATTTCTGCTTTCTCCACATTGATGAGGTGACTATAGCAAAACAAGTATTTTAAACAGACGCTATCCTCTTGTATTTATATCTCCCGTAACCAGTACTATACTCTGAAGTGCGCAAAGCTTTACAGAAAGCCCTAACCTAAACCTGCTAGACTTTTGCTGCGTAAGCGTAACCAGTAAAAATAACACACGTAGCATTAACAAAAAATCTTTTCCAGGGAAAAAAAGATCATATTAACATGAGCAAAATGAGCCGTATAGTTCCAAAAAGGGAAAACGTTCTGGTGAAAGGTGGTATTCTCCATTTTCAATGTGCAAAAAGTTATCTTGTTTCTGGACTATACCTACGCATATTATCCTATATAAGAAAATACGATACGCACGAGAAAAGTTTGCAATATAAATCCCAGCAGATACAGAGAGTCCCTCAGAGTCCGACCCCTATGAAACACCTGCTGCTGGAGAGGAGAGCTCCCCCTGAAAATGTCGTAACGGAGAAGGAAATCATATCAGTGAGTTCTTTGACAACGGCGGAGTAGTATCAGGTTGCTAGGCTTTTTTAAGGAATTAGGTATAGATATAAAACAGTTAATCAGTTTATGTATAGGTATATAAAACAAGTGTGTGGATGATGTCAGGATTACCGAAGAAATGAGGTAAGCCAAACCAGTATTATTGCTGGTATGTATATATTTTAAATAATTGTTCACATATTATTAAAAATCAGACTTGTCTAATCACCCCCTTTTTGTCAAGTGATTAGTGATTGTGATTAAATGAAGGTTCTATTTTTAAAAGTGATTGATGATTAATATCAATCCCAATCACTGGTGATTAGGTGATTAAATGCTAAACGAAAATGCATGTGGGATTTGGATTAGTGATTAAGTTTATTTATTGATTACTTACTTTGGCAATGTAATGTAGGAACCAACAAATAAATATAATTTATTAACAATATTTCAGAGCTAATCATTTTAACAGTTTATCACAAATAGGCACAGCACATTAAAATTAAATTTTAAGAAGGATAATTGTGAAAACGTATGTCTATCTGTACATTCGTATTACAAACCAACTTCGTTAAAAACAATAACGTGTATTATTGTATGTATGTGTTGCAAATCATACATGAAAATTAATTATTCCTAAAAGTGCTTTCATATTTATGCATGCTTTTTAATATGGTGCCTCAGATGTAATTTATGAAGAAATTTTGGTAGTCTAGCACTAACTGACCTCAGCTTACTTACCTACTTCCTTACGTCAGTGATTAAGTAGGGATTAAGTAGTGACTAAGGGTTTCTGGTTTCGGGATTAGTGATTGTGATTAAATGCGAAAAATCTGAAGTAGGATTGGTGATTAAGTGATTAAATTAATCACCAATCCCGGATTGAGGATTGGTGATTCTAATCCGTGATTTGACAAGCCTGTAAAAAGTCGATAATGAATATCATTTTTTGGGAGCAAGTTTTTTCCGCTTATTTAATGCACACACACCACTACTCGCATATTGTTATCAAAGTTTATGAAGTAGAATTTGTGAAAAAGAGAAAGCCAGTTGGAAAAAGAGTGGGAAAGGATTCGATCAGGAAGGAAGGATATGAAGGTGGTCAGGAAAGAGCTTTGAGCCATATTCAAAAGCATGGTAAGTTAATTCACTATATATCCTGCAATATCATCTTAGTTAAAAGTTTTACGATTTTGAATAATTTTACAATGTATTTTTATTTCCTTAAATAGGCAGATAAGAAGCTAGATTAACTTGAACTCTCAGATGACGACATTCCATCGGACTCTCGTAAATCGTTGAACGGCTAGCGGAAGCGGACGCCAGCTATGTGTACACATGAACAGTTAGTTAATCTTTAGAGTGCGGTGTTTGACATATCTGTAATTATTACTAGCCTAAAAGTATAATGTAGAAGAATATATTCATAAATATCTAATCTAACAAACTTATGTTATTAGTACCCAAAACATTATAATTCTTATTTCAAAATTACACTCATCAAAAAACTCTTTCATTTAAGAATAGAGAGAAAGTGCATGGCGCGCATGAAAATGACTTGTAACTGGTCCGTAAGCCAAGGAAAATTCTATGCCTATACTCCTTTACGGAGATGTGAATTCTTGCAAAAGTCAATCGAGCACGAAATTTCAATCCCTGATTACCAAAATCAATCCATTTTTGCAAAGTGATCCCAGATTTGCGGTAAAAAACTCTAATTTCTTGGGAGCACGCTTCCCAAATTCGAGAACCCATCCGTGATGTTCTCCGCTCTGTGCTCTGTCAATATACATATCACTTCATTCACATCTTTGACATTCTGTTTCTTTCAAGCTTTCATTTCCATCTCTTATCACTGAAGTCAGCAACTTGTCAACATATCATATGTCTTGAATGCTCTTTTTGAGAAGACTGAGTAGACTTCTTTCTTGGAGTAGCCATCAGTTTTTGTGCGACAGATGATAAGTGTGATACTAATTACCAAATTTTCCTAAGTAATTTTGAATTTGAGGTAATGTAAAATATGAAGAAAATGATTCCACTAATGGACATGGTAGTGTGAAAGTAATTCATCATTGTATGTGATGGTATGTAAAAAATTCTAATTCAATTTAATTTGTGTCGCAATATAAGATGTCAAAAACAACCTGTAAAAACAAGATATGGATATGTAATCCATTAGAATGATATTTCTAATAAATTGATAGGTTACAAATTTTTAGCTGATTAAAAATGTTTTATTTTCAGCCCCATATTCCATGTGTTATAACCTTAAACTTATACACAATATGTTAATTAACTACTTTTATGATTAATTTGGACTAATGCTGACGTGCAAGATGCTTAATTTAAAATATACTTATTAGAGCTATATACTGAACTGAAACAAATTTGTTGAACATTTGTCTCTCTTCTTAAACTATTGTCCACAAGATTATCGGGATACTACATTTTACCAAAGAAAAAGCATTAGACATTTTAAAAATCCATACTAATAATTTTCAATCTTACAAAGAATCAGTACACGAAATTTCTGTATAATCAGCTAATTAACACATGTAATCAATCCTGAACTAATAATTTGAAGCCATATATTGTTCCTCACTTACACCTCAATTGTATTGTATTGTATCTTTATTTACGTATTATTCAGTGACAATTACAGGAAGGCTAATGGATTAATCTTTCACAAAAATAAAGTACCCTGGAATACATGTACGTGAAATAAATTCTAATCTCTTGCTGATTAATTGGAATATTGGAAACAATTTTTTTGCCATCTACACCTTGACAACTTTTCATCAAAATGCTTTGCCAATGCAGTAAAGATTTGATCTTGATACCGACATTGTTTCTAATCACACTCCATTGCAGAGATACTGCCTGTAAATCGCCCAGATTTACGACATTTGAAAATTGTACGATTCAGATTTTCTATGACGCCAGTTATAAATCTGAAAACCATTTCAAAACCTTAATTAAACATTTCAAAGCAACCTCATTTGTGAACCAACAAATTAAAAACAATACTTCATATCATAAGATGTTCCTTACAAATTTACCTAAATGGATATCATCAGTAAAACACCAACGTTTTCACGACCCATGCAACGTGTACATGCCAGTTCTACCAAACTACAATCTGAAATCTTTCCTTATTGCTTTAAACGAAGCAGTTTCCGCTCTATGGAAACAATGGCCCAACAATTATCCAGATTTTGAATTTTTTCTTCAAAACACACAAAACTTGTATCCAAATGTAACTTGCGAATCATCCAAAATAAATTTGGAGGGATTTGAAGGTATTGATTTAACTTTTAAACTGATAATATCAAATTTAAATTGTCTAAATACCATTTACATTCCATGTTTTCGATGCCCACGGTCTACAAATGAATTAATGTTGTTGCCAATGGCTCCCCATGTGGATAAAACCGAACTAGTAGAATCATGGTTCAAAATTAATTCAAATTTTCACGAAGAAGTCCAGAGTAGATCAAACTGTGATCGTTTCTACGGTCGCAAAAGATGGAAGCCAAATTGGAATTTCCAAAGATTAGGAATAAATGAAAAAGACCGGTGCATTGTTATCCTGTTTTTACAACATATAAATTGCTCGAATTGCTGGTCTGATGACAATATTGGTCGGATTTTCAACCGAAATAAAGAAACTGTGGCTTCTTTGCAGGGAAAACATTTAATGATATTTGGATCTTCTTGGGATGGCTTTAAATATATGATATTTGCTCAAAATCATGAACTGAGATTTCGATCTGACGTAAGATTTCTCCTGCACTCATTCTCTCTCTGGGGATGGTTATTAATAGTTATTGCTACTTTAACTGTAATATTGGTCCTAAAGTTAAGTCGATGTAAACTTGACACCTCAATTCAGTGGACAACTGCGACATTAGTTGAGCAGGGGGACGACTTCACAAAATTTGTGAAAACTTCAAACATTATGCTTATATTTGCATGGATATATGCAACATTGCTTATCAGAAATATACTTTCTACTAATATGTATGATCAGTTGACTATCGCGCCTAAGCCAAAATGGATCCCAAATTCCGTATTGGATCTTATCTCTAGGAATAATCATATTGATATTGTCGGAAGTAGACCATTTTTGGAAATGCTTGCCTTAAATGAGAATACCCGAAAGCACAAAAATACTGAAGCAAATTTCACACAATTAGAAAAACGAGCAGTTAGTTTTTTTCACACAAGCTTTGGAGCACGAAGGTCATCGATTGCATTTAATGCTATAAACAATATTTCAACTTCTAAAAGTGTCCTTTGTGCTGGCTACAGACGAGAAGATATATTGACAGTTTTGGGAAACGAAACTAAGGGAATTCTTCGACCTCAAGTTTCGTTGCGTCCTTTCAAAAGATTTGCTTTTATATACGAAACGTTTCCAATTGGTAATTTATATATTACGTTTTACTACCAGCTTGCTAGTTTCCAAATGCTTGAAAATCTTAAATATTTTGGAAATAATGAGCCTGAAATTCTATCAAATTTGTGGTTATGGTTTGCTACCAAAAGGAACTTGGTAAGTATTCTGTTTGAGCAAAAAGTTGGAAGAATTTACGAGTCAGGAATTGCCTCTAGAATTGAGTACTTTTACAGAAGTGTTATGCAAAGTGTGATAACATTACAGTCGACAAAACATGCACTTCAAGCTTCAACCTTGACAGGAGGGAATCATTTAAGTTTTGCATTTCAAAGAGAACAAAGACGATTATCAAACCATAACGCAGTTTCTCAGGATGAGAATATGACAAGTATGACGTTTAACTCTCTTGAGGGAGCGTTTTATATGATGCTTGTGGGGTTTGTGATTGCGGTAGTAATATTTGGTTTTGAAGAGTGCATGAAAACTCAAGGACGCTGTTTAATATTTGCAGTCGAAGTTATATGTACACTTCCCTTACAATTGTATCAGGTGTATAAAGCAACTTATGTTGAACGAATAAACTAAAGTTAATACTATAAATAAGTCAGTCACTAAATATTTTGTATATAAAATTTACACTGTACATATTTATTTAAAAAATTGACTGTATGTATTTATTATAAAAATATTTGATAAAATAAATATTTATATTTATATTTTTATATATTTTTGATATATTTTTTAAAATTTGTTATGGCTATTATTGTTATTATTTATGGCATACCTTCCTTATCTTAAATGCTTTAGTAATATATTCGAAACTAAATATTACAATAGAAATACCAGCGCCAATTAACAAAATAATAAATAGGACCTGCACTCTCCCTTCAAGTTTTACTGACGTGGATCTCGCAAGGATTCGATTTTTAGAATGTCCGAATTGTACACTGAACCACTCGATATACTCATTCCACCATTTCCATATTCCAGATTCATGTAATCCATTCACTCTTAAGATAACATGTGGAGGTATCAATCCGGTGAAATAAAATGAAATGCTGGGATCGTAATATACTTGCTTCCCAATAGCAGCCCCTTTATCTTCCAGTCGTCTACTAAATTGGTGACAAGTATGAGCCGGTAGAATTACTGCAGTCTTGTTACATCCCTGAAGTCTCTCAAAAAGGTAGTTCTCTTCCATATCAGAATACAGTTTAGAAATAATAGATATGTCATCAATATTTTCGAATGTGGAAAAATTTCGTATTTCAGTATTTCGTATTAAGATTGTTCTAATATT
>JAQIXW010003235.1:0-13552 GCA_034700685.1 Willowsia buskii | reverse complement strand
ACGTTTGTCTGTCCGTTTTCCTGTCTGGCTGTCTGTCTGACAGTGCGCACGATAACTCCGAACGCTTCAACCGATTTCGCTGAAACTTGGTATACAGGTTTCATGGGTTCCAGGGACGAAGCCTATTCATTTTTAGCTTCCTAGGTCACCCCTTTTCCCCGGGGGTCATCAACTTCATCAAATGACACCATATAGCATGTGATACCTTTTTCGAAAGGCCTTGTCGAGCAGATCATTTTCGACTATTTGACCGCTTCGTACGAAGCTCCTTCTAGCGGAAAATCGCTAAAAACATCATATCGCGTCTAATGTGATCGACAGTAATCATGAATCGTCTTTCATGTTTACTGCGACCAATATCATTACGGTTATCCCCAAGCGGCGTCGTTATCACGTTTTTACAGCGTTTTATATTGATTAGTATCAAGGCGAAGTATCAAGTTTTTATGCAACGATTCAGATTTTCAGATGTCAAATTCTCATTTTCTGAGAGAAAAGCTATGTGAATAGGTAAAGCACTGGAGGGGATCGTTGACTCATAGATGTTTAAAATACCGAAACTTTTTCGGATAAGCTAGTTCAGAAAAAATGTATCTTTTCACTTCCGGAAAAAATAGTGCAAATTGAACTTCACATGTCCAAGGTCTGGATGTTGAGGCACAGGTCAGAAATTCCATCTCAAAATAACATCCTTTATTTCGCAAACCTCCTTTTGGCTTTAAACAAGGTTCTGGAAATATTACTGATTTTTTTGTATTATGTAGTGCATTTCGTACTGGCATCCATGTGTAATTTAGAGGTTCCGCGTTTGCACTGATAGGTTCTAACTTGCCTGGAGTAAGTTGTCGAAGTATAGTTGGATAATTGATATATTCAGGCATGTCCAGTCCAGAGTAGTTATCTATGAATACCAAACAGCGTTCACTGCTTATACTAGAGATTAATAGTTTTAACTGATCCAATGAGTAATGAGCTCCTTTTCATTGCCAATGTGTCGTTTCTGATGTCATTGTGAACGACCCGATTAAATTTGTGCAGTTTGTTTAATAATGCGGGGTAAGTAGCGTAAAAATGGTGAAAGTCGATGTATGTCAAGTTATCCGAATTTCTGTGTTTGCCAATAATTATTGTGATTATGAAAAAGATAGATACAGCCAATAGCATTTGCTTGGATAACATTTTGTTTCCGTTAGACTTTGAAAGTTTTGTGTTGTTTTTTCTATGAGTCAATCTGGAGAAAATTTGCTTTGAAATACTCTTTAGTATATTATGTCACACACAATACAAGAAATTGTGGTGGAGTGGTAGCAAGTTTTCAAATATTCACTCATCGTCAGGTCAAATTTAGATCAACAAGTAGAACTCTTTCTTTAGGATATTATTTGAATTCTTTCAGAGGATAGGAATACGGTAAGAAATCGGACTTATGTATATAAGATGTTTTTCCCTGATTATATCAATATACATTCTATAATGCTAATAATAATGCTCGATATATTTATGTGCTATTACAGTAACATGTTTATAGCTAAACTTAACCTGCTCGGGTTATGTAGCCATGCTATAAAAATACTTAATTAGTACAAGTCTTTTGCGTAGTAATACACAACTTATAAATATAAGTCGCAGGTTGAATTTGAACAAGCGATAGCTAATATCACATATATGAATACATAATAATATCTATTTAAAATACAATATTGTTTCCTGTTCGGTAAATGTTATTGGTTTCTTGCAAGTACTTCAATCTCAACGGGAATGTATGCATAACAAATTTTTTAATGAAAATTCTGCCTTATTCATTATTGTTTGTCTAAAAAGCATTTCTGGCTCTTTTTTGACATTTCGATTTTTAGTAATAAGATCATTTTACACGAGTACAACTCACAAATATATAAAAAGTAAAATCTCAAATATCCTTATTCTCGTCGTCAGTAAATACAGAAAAACACCTTTATTTTACCAGAGTGCTTTGGCTTTCATCAATGGAAATCGGAAGTTCCATAAAATAATTTTAACCATTCCCCATTTCATATTCTGATTGGGATCATTAATTACCCCCTTCATTCTCTTTCACTAAATCCCTCGGCTTCATATCCTTCTTCCTTTTCACCAGTAGCGGCGCCTTATGCGTGTTTAACTGATGATACCTCAAATTAGGCCTGTTCGTAAATCCCTTCCCACAAGTCTCACACTTAAATGGTCTCGTCTCCTTATTCTCATGCCGTAACTTGTGCTGTGTATACCTGTACTTAAAAGCAAATTCACTCCTCACACTTAAACTGCTTTTTATTCCCTCCCTCCCCTCCATGCTTCTCCACCATATGCCACTTCAACCTCTCTTCTGCCCCCTTCCCTGAAAACTTCTTCCGACATCCAACAACTGTACATTGACATTTCCACTTTTTCTCATACCTTTTATAGTTAGCTGCTTTCAAACTGTACTCTTCCGTTCCAACTTGGTGTTTCGTAAACAAATGATAATTTAGGTTGGCCGGGGTAACAAACTCCTTTCCACAATGTTCACATATTTTTGCATATCTTTTCTCATGAATCATTCGGGAGTGATTGGGCAGACCCTTCTTCCCGTTAAAATGCTTTCCACACGTTTCACAAACCTCTGGAGTATCATCCTTCGTCCCATCCTTCGTCCCATCCTTCGTCCCATCCTTCGTCCCATCCTTCGTCCCTTCCTTTACTTGACCAGAGTGATGCTTCTTCTGATGAACTTGGAGATTGTGACTGCAGGAGAATTGGGTTTCACAAGTTTCACAAACAAACGTCAAGTTGAGGTGAAATTTCTGTTCGTGACGCTGCCTCTGTTGCCATGAATAGAATTTCTGATCACAAGTTCTGCATTGGAATTGGGGGTCGCATTTGTGTTTGGAAATGTGAACGCGGTAAGATTTAGCTCTTTTGAAGACTTTCTCACAACCTTCCTCAGGACATTTGAATGAGTTCCTATTTCTTGGTGGCTTGGAGGATTTTGGTTCTTCCCGAATTTTTGCAGATTGTGAATGGAGTTTATCATCTGGAAGTGTATTTTTGGAAGCGAAGGAACTCTGACAGTCGTCTACTGTGCTGTGCCGGACACGCGTTCTTCATGATTGGATGTGGGGACGGGCACTTTTTTGACAATTTTTCTTTTGGAGGAAGGTGGAGCTCGATTTGGTTTCGGTTTTTGGATTTTTCTTCGTTTCTTTTTTGGTGAGTATTCTTCTTCACTGCTTTCTGAGTTGGATGAGGTTTCCTCCTCTTCGCTGGCCTCAAGAGGATCCTCGTTTGGTATCCACTCATCATCCTCATCTTCGTCTTCATTAATTATGCTGCTAGAAATGGCAGTTTCTTCTTCAGCATTCGCATCACTACTGGGAACAGGATTGGCGTCAGTTTCGTCCTCCAACTGAACTTGTAAAGCTGAGAGGGCAGGCTTCACTTCTTCGTCTTTCTCTGATCCTTCACAACTTGGAACACTGATCATGTCATTATCCTGGTCTTCAATTTCATGAAATGCATCACTCAAAGTGTCTTCATAGCTGTCATTGTCACTTATCCAGCACACCATAGTCCATCCCTTCCAGTTCCTTCCGATTCATTGCCTCACGACTCCTCCACAACTTAACTTTGCTGACTAGTTCCAACTGAATCTTCCGGAAGTTCTGAAGAGCCTCCAACATCTCCCGATAAACTGCCTTCTCCACTGAATCACTACAGCTCTGACAAAATTCCAATCTCTGAATCAGCCCATTACTCCACCCAACCGGGCACTTCCCTTGTCGAGAAAAATGAGTGGAGGAACTTGGAACAAAACTCTTATCACGAACACGGAATTCTCAAGCACAATCTTCTCTTGTTTATGATAAGCCGAGCGCTCTTCATTCTTTTTCAAATCACAATATTTATTGTTGACACTACTGGAACTGGAACAACCGGAAGTGCACCTTACATCATTCGTGACAACTGATGAGGCACCACAGATGAAGCAGGGCGGTGTGGAAGACATCCTTGATGTTTGGAAATAGTAGAATGTCAGTCTGCTTAGTTGAGATCACACTCCATTGAGAAGATCATCACTTTGAACTGTCATAAATTCGATTAAATTGAATTCAAAATCTCTAAAAATTGGAGTGAAAAGATGAAGAGGACAAGCTGAGAGCATAGCTCAGATGATCTTGTGGAAATTGATAGCGCGGTCGGTACAGTTTATTACACCAAATGATATTGTTATACCAACTATAGCTTTCCATATAAGCTAACCCACAATATAACCTAAAGTACTTATTGGAATGGCCGATAAGATTATTGCACAAGGCAAGGCAAAACAATGCACTCACATGCAGACAAGCAGTTCATCAGATCTTGCTTCTTGCTTTCACTTTGCTCGTTCACTAATGCACGCTTTTTTGGACACTGGCAAATATATGATAGCACATCTATGAATATGATACTTGCAAATATTATAATATGAATTGAATTATGAATAGATACTATATTTAGAGTTAAATATGGTCGGGATACCTTTAGTTTATATTAATTTTTGTTAAAACACAGAATTTGTTAATTCGAAATTCAAATCCTATAGTGCAATGAGGAATCCATAAGCATGCATAAATAATTTGGACAAGATTACACTGCTAAATATTTTAACATACAAAAGGGCTCAGCTTTTTATTAACAGTTTTTGGCAGGGTTCATCTTAACTATCGTTAGTACAATTTAAATATCAAATTTTGAGTCGGAGCATTTTATATATATTCTGCTGTACGACAAAAATACAAAATACGAGAGTGGGTTACCTTCACAAAACTAAACTAAATGAGAAATTAATACATGTCTGATTCTTTTGAAGCTTATTCCTAATAAAACACATGACTTTCACTTCTATGTCATGGAATAAATTTTACGCGCCCATATACCGACGACCTTATTAACTACAATAACTTACGATTAGTAACTTTAATTTCTTTATTGTTATAGTGCAGCAAAAACACCAAATATATCTAAAAGTATTTTTTAAACAAATATTTTACGGATCCTAAATTGTTTTATGTATGTACTCGGTTTTTAGGGATAGATTGGCGTAGATACTGGCTATAAATCGAATTGGTGGCGTTACCTACATTAACAAGTCTATCGCATGTTTTGGCTTAACAATGACTATTATCGTGTCATTATTATTAACTGTTCGATTTCTCAACCAGTATAACAATTGACAAATGTTTTTATATAAGACAGAGCTAAAAAGCTCTCTAAAACCTTTATAT
Source organism: Willowsia buskii (assembly GCA_034700685.1). NCBI lineage: Eukaryota > Metazoa > Arthropoda > Collembola > Entomobryomorpha > Entomobryidae > Willowsia > Willowsia buskii. The sequence goes on along the minus strand of JAQIXW010003235.1, from coordinate 8,288 downwards.
AGCAAACAATGACTTTCAAATAAAAACAATACTGTTGCACCTCCTAATCCACCAAGCATAACTACAAATATTACCAAAACATTGCCACTCATTGTCGGCTTACTTAATTCGGTCTTTTGAATATTGTGATTTGTACTTGCAGCTTCTCCAATATATTTTGACCACCATTCTAGAATCCCTGTAGCTAAAACTGCTTTACTCCTCGATATTAACGGTATCGGTATATTTCCTCTCAGTATAAAACCGTTATAGAATTTGTAATATGATTCATGCACACCTAAATGCACGTTACCACTCGGTACATTCTCATATTCTAATGCTTTGGAGTATCGGTAACTCATAAAGCTTGGCAAAATCAAGGCAGAATTATTACACGTTTTTAAATGGTACCACAAACTTTGTATCTCCTTTTGCATGTAGGTTTCCAATACCTTTTCTTCTAATAATTCATCTTCACTATTATTATACACTGAGAAATTTGTCGCAAGTGCGATCGCTGATTGTAAAATGGATAATTTATGTGGGTGTAGAGATGACCTGTTGTAAACGCGATCTTCTATTTCATCGCCAACTTCCTCGTGAAAAAATGTGGAATGCTTGAAAATGTAAACTTCTGATGGGAAATGGGTTTCAAAAAATGTACTATGCATGATATGTAGCGTATCCGAATGGTCTTCTTCATGGGTATGTCCCATGTCTCGATTAATTACCCTGCTATAGACAACATAATCTTTCTCCACTAGTTCTTTAAAGGTCTCAATGTGCATAGGCTTGCGTGGCAATACCATATTGTACACATTGTCATTTCTCCATGCATTACTCAGAATCGTAGCTGCGATTGAGAACATTGCTACTACAAATCTTACGGTTGAAGCTCTTTGGCAAATGAGCTCACTAACATCTTGTTCCAGATAAACTTTTACTATATATTCTACTCCTTTAAAGATAGAATCTATTTTTTGCACTTTTAAATATTTCATTACCACTACTAACAAGACAGTGGTGCCACATATAAATAACCATGTTGTATTGTCAAATACATTCACAAACTCTGCATAAGCTAAAGACTCAGTTTCTGGTGCACCACAAGCAATAAATTGTAAACTACCCAAAGTATTCAGTATTGCCATTCCATATTGTTGAGGCACCTTCCCCGAGTATATTTCTTCACTTAGAAATATTTTTGCTCTGTCTCGAATAGTAACATTATATAAAAAAGAGTTTTTGGATTCCTGCCTGATGCCATTAATGCAATACTTGTCCTCGCTTAAATCATACGTAAAATTATTAAGAATTTTCATCCAAACGTTCATGTAAGCATGAGCAAGTGAGTCCGCAACAGAGTCGGAGGTAATAAGCAATGATGCAGTAAAATTATTTTTGCAGAGTTGCATTTGCTGATATAAATCATTTTGTACATATTTGCTCAACGCAATTCTAATTTGTTTATCCGATTCCGAAATATGCTTATTGCATTCTTGATGACGAATACCATATAACGACAACGGCACTGGTAAGTAATATAATTTACTGTAGTGAGAACAAAGTGTATATAGCTGTGAGAAGCCTGGGGATGATATTATAGTCATTACAAAGAACATTTCATGTGAAATAAGTTGGTTATGTCTTTTATGTTTCATCATATTGTTCAGTATCAAGGTTTCATGCAAAAATTCAGAAGCTAATTTCTCCTTTTCTGTGAAAAAAGCTATATGAATAGGTGGAACACTTGATGGGATTGTTGTCTCGTACATGCTTAGAAAGTGAAAATATCGAAATTTCTTTGGATAAGTTATTTCATACAAAATAGGTTGTATCACTTTGGGAATAAAGAGTGCGAATTGAACTTCACAATTCCAAGGTCTGGATGTAGAAGCATACGTCAGAAATTCCATCTCAAAAGTACATCCTCGAATTTTCAAACCTTCTTTTGGCCTAAAACAAGGTTGTGGAAATATCACTGAGGTTGTTGTATTTTCTAGGACATTTCTTACTGGCATCCATGAGTACCTTAAACGGTCTATGTCTGCATCGAAAGGCTCTAACGTTCCTGGAGTAAGTTGTCGAAGAATGATTGGATAATTAATTTTTTCAGACATGTCTAGTCCATTGTAGTTATCTATGAGTACTAAGCAGCGTTCACTGCTTATGCTGGAGATTAATGATTTCAACTGGTCCAATGAGCTATTTTTCAATGTCCACGTTTCCTTACTGTCGTCATTGTCAACGGAAGGATTAAATTTGTACACTTCATTTAATAATTCGGGGTGAGTAGCGTAAAAATTGTGGAAGTCGAAGAATGTAAAATTATTCGAATTTATATATACGCCGTGAATTATTTGTACTAGAAAATAGGTAGTCGCAACAGATATCAATTTCTTAAATGCCATTTTGTGTCCGGTCATTGCTATACTCTAAACGTAAATTTTACAAGGGCTCAAGACTCAATCCAAATAAAGTTTCTCGGTAGCTTTTTTAAGTACACGTAATACCGGAAATAGTAGTGTATAGTGTGGTTAGTTTTCAAATACGATCAGAGGTCAAGCTCAAACATGGAATAACTGATAGAACTTTTTCTTATAATATCTTGCGAATAGTTCCAGACGATAAGATTATGGTTAGAAATTGGACTTATGAAAATTGTTTTTCAAAGCTCGGCACAGTTTAATGCTAGATATATTTATTATTAGAGGAACATGTTTACTATTAGATTTTAGACAGACCTGATAGATTGGGCTATGTAGCAGTATGCCAAAGAAAAAACTAAATTAGTACGGGTATTCTGCAAAAAACACAACATAATATTGAATACGAATTTTAACATACGATGGCCAGTGAACACGTAACACTCGTGCCAATCAATATCATCATGTAATATTTATCATCTAATACCTATATCTCTATGTAAGTACTTTGTTTCCTGTTTTCAAGTTTCAGTGTCACGAAACAATTATCTCGAAGTGAAGTTAAGAAGTGATTTAGTCTGTAAATTGGGTTGTTAAAATAACTCACAATTAGTCGTCTCAAGGCTATTATGAATTCAAGTACAGAGAAACACAGGCTTTCTATGAGAAATACAAGCACAACAATCATGATCTTGTTTAAATGATGCCTTAAGTTGTCTAATAAGCATGTTGGCTTCTCGTTGATATTATGATTTTTCATAAATTAATTACACACATAAATGAATGCAGCTCATAAGTATATTGAAGATTACAATCTTTTTTATTTCAATCTAAAACATCCAACAGAACCTGGAAGTTACAAAAAATTAAAAGTCGTTCAAAATGATACAAAACTATGATGAGAAAACTTTTGAACTTTACAATAACCCATTCCCCATTTCACATTCTGATAATAATCATTTATTACCCCCTTCATTCTCTTTCACAAAATCCCTCGGCTTCGTCTCCTTCTTCCTATTCAGCAATCTCGGTGCCTTATGCGTGTTCAACTGATGATACCTCAAATTCGCCATGTTCGCAAATCCCTTCCCACAAGTTTCACACTTAAACGGTCTCGTCTCCTTATTCTCATGCCTTAACTTATGTTGCGTTAACTTGTACTGATAATTGAATTGACTCCCACACTCCTCACACTTAAACTGCATCTCCTTCCCTCCCTCCCCTCCGTGCTTCTCTTCCATATGCCTCCTCAACTTCTCTTCTGCTTCATCCCCCCAAAACTTTCTTCGACATCCGACTACTTTACACCGACATTTCCACTCTTTCTCGGGGTACCTCTTCCTCGGTCTCTTCAATCCATTCTCTTCCGTTCCAATTTGGTGCTCCACAAACAAATGATAATTTAGGCTGGCCGGTGTAGAAAACTTTTTTCCACAATGTTCGCAACATTTTGCATATCTCCTCTCATGAAATGTTACGGAATGCATGTGCAGAGCCATCTTCCCTTTAAAAGTTTTTCCACAAGTTTCACAAACCACTGGAGGGTCATCCTTCCCCCCAGAATGATGCTTCTTCAGGTGAACCTGGAGATTGTGACTGCAGGAGAACTGGGTGCCACAAGTTTCACAGACAAACGCCATGACACCACCAACACTAAGATGAACCTTCTGTTCGTGACGCTGCCTCTGTTGCCATGAATAGAATTTCTGATCACAAGTTCTGCATTGGAATTGGGGGTCGCATTTGTGTTTGGAAAGGTGAACGTTGAAAGATTCAATTGTTTTGAAGCATTTTCCACAACCTTCCTCCGGACATTTGAATGAGCTTCTATTGATTGGAGGCTCGGAGGATTCAGGTTCTTCTGTAGTTTTTGTGGATTGGGAATGAGAGGATTTAAGATGGAACTTGAGACCTGTTTCATGTAGGAAATATCTGGGACACAAGTGGCAGTTGGCGGTTGAACCAGGATGATCTTGATACTTGTGGTCACATAGCAGTTGATTTGATTGGAATTGCACATTACATATTTTACAGGTTTTTATTTTACTTTTGTGGTAAACACGAAGATGGATTCGAAGTCCATTTTTGGTAGCGAAGGATCTCTGGCATCCCTCTACAGTACAGGGCAGGTGTTCTCCATGATTGGATGTGGTGGCGGGCACCTTTTTGGCCATTTTTCTTTTCGAGGAAGGTGGAGCTCGAGTTGGTTTCGGTTTTTGGATTTTTCTACGTTTCTTTATTGGTGAATACTCTTCACTACTGTCTGTGTTGGAGGGGGTTTCGTCCACATTACTGCTGGTAGCAAGAGGATCCAAAGGTATCCAATCACTATATTCATTTTCATTGATGACACCTGTCGAAATGGCAGCCTCTTCTTCAGCAGCATTCACATCACTACTGGAAACAAGCTTCTCGTCAGTTTCGTCCTCTAACTGAACTTGTAAAGATGAGGGGTCGGGTTTTACCTCTTCATCTTTGCCTGACTCGTCACAACTTGGAACACTGATCATGTCATCATCGTGATCTACAACCTCGTGGAATTCGTCACTCTCAATGTCTCCATGGCTGTCATCCTCATATTCACTCTTTACTTCATTCACGGGGGACGTGTCGGGATTGGAATTGCGTGCAGATTGAAGCGACATGGCAAGACTTTCCACAATTTTGCTAACATCTTCAAGGAGAAACGAATCCGTGTCTGTTCCATACTCATCTGTACCAAAATACAAAACCATTTAATTAATAATCTTTCCATTTATTGCTTTTTTAAAACAATTATTAAAGGATATCAATAGCTCACATACAACTCGTAACAAACTTTCTCCACTTATCCAGCACACCATTGCCCATCCCTTCCAGTTCCTTCCAATTCCTTGCCTCACGACTCCTCGGACTCCTCCACATCTTAACTTTGCTGACTAGTTCCAACTGAATCCTCCGGAAGTTCTGAAGAGCCTCCAACATCTCCCGATAAACTGCATTTGCCTTTTGCACTGAATCACTACAACTCTGACAAAATTCCAACCTCTCAATCAGCCCATTACTCCTCACAATCGGGGCATTTCCTTTGTCCAGAAAAATGAGTTGAGGAACTTGGAACAAAACTTTTATCACGAACACGGAACGCTTGAGCTCTATCTTCTCTTGTTTATGATAAGCCGAGCGCTCTTCTTCCTTTTCCAAATCACAATATTTACTGTTGACACTACTGGAACTGGAACAACCGGAAGTGCACCTTACATCATTCGTGACAACCGATGAGGCACAACAGATGAAGCAGGGTGGTGTGGAAGACATTCTTTTGAATAAAATTATTAAATTCTGCCTTCTTTAAACTTCTTGTTTAGCTGCGGTTAAAGTTCCATTACAAAAATACAAAATAATTAATCAAAATTAAAACTCATCATCGCACGATCCCTCTCAGCAAAAGTACTTGAGTGAAGGTGAAGAGATTAGCTACAAAAAGATGAGCCAGCTGAGCTGATGAGATGATCTTGTGGAAAATGACAGTGCGGTCGGTAGGGACATGTTATGTGGCAGGGAAACTGTTGAGGAACAAAGACAGCTTTCGCCTCAAACGCAAACGCTTTAAAAAGTGACCGCAATGATTTCTGAATTCCCGAACAGCTCAACAATGCATAACATTTTCATAGCTGAAAATTGCTTTTGTGAATATTTTACACTTTTAAACGCACACCATTATTCCATGAATCACACAAAAATACTTCGTGAATGTATAGATATTTCGATCTAACGATAAGTGTATACAAACTTTATTATAAATATGGTTTTGATGATACAAACTGATTCATGATTAATATATTGTTCATAAGAATATTTTTGTTTGAATGTTTTACAATTAAACTTTATCAAAATGCGACAGAAATATTGTGATAATTTTTTTTAAACCTACTTCACCAATAAGGAGTTTTTTTAATGAAAAGTGGATTGGGTGTTGGGTGAGTGCCAGTCATTATCAACCTCATCATATTCTTGCAAATGCATTGGGGTATCGGTAGAAGCTGAGGTCAGAATAGTAGTTAAATCCTTAAATCCACTACTGACTTCTTCTTCCTCGGACTAGATAAATGTTTTGAAATGAGATTTATGATGGAACATTATATCAATTTTTTAAATCTATGAATATAGAAAATAACCTTTTATACTTACTGCATTTGCTTTCGATGCTCCTTTAATTGTTCCTTTGTCTCAAATAAATCTCCACATGAAGAACAACCTTTAGCGGAATAAGTTTTGCCGTGTTTGGTTTTCATGTGATACATCACAAAACTAGTAGATTTAAATGTGCATCGGCACTCTGGACATTTAAAGTGTGACACTCCATTTTTGTAGCGGATATGCTGATAAAGAGCTTGCGGACTGGAACATTTACGACCACATTTGCAAAAGTGCTGAAATTTTTTGTCCTTCGAGTAATCCTTGGAATGAATTTTAGCAACTCTCATGTTAGGATTCTCACAATTATTTTCCAACTTGACAGTGACGGAATATAAAGTTGGCGTTTCATATTCTGGAAGACTGGTGTCCATATCAGACTGCGATTCGTTTTCGTTCGAGTAGTCCTGGGAATGAGTTTCTGCAACTGTCACGTCACAAGTTGTCGGCGGAGTCTCCTCTGGAGGTTCTATTTTGACAGTGACAACAGGCTCCTCACTTTCATTGGGGCTGGTCCCCACTTTCCCCACATCAGGCTGTGCTTTCTCTTTCTCAAGACTCGTTGTACTTTTATTTCTAAAAGAAGAGATCATTTGAATAAAATTAGATTCTTTTTATATTTCTGTTGATTAAATTTAAGATGTCTGAAAACATTTTTCCACCTTTTGCGAAACCTTCCAGGACAAGTTTCAAAATGCTGTTTCCGTGCGGTTTCCCTGGAAAGCTTACGCTCACAAAATAGGCACTCATATGATCCCTTGCTTCTTGTGTTCGATCCCTGCACGAAATCAATTGCTCTGAATTGTCTGGCATTATTAGTTAATGGTATCATCCCAAGTTGGTTGGTTGGTTCAACCAATGGTACGATGATAGAAGGATTGGGTTCTGACTGAGATGATGTGGACGCGGTTGATAAGGATGATTGTAGAGCATATTGATAATCCAGTCTAGTAACAGTGATTGGAGGAGAAGTGGATGAAATTTGTTGCGGAGGAGACGGAGGTGACGACTCCATGCAATTGTTACTGTCAGTAGTGGCTGGGGACAAAGTAGATGCTCGTGTCTCAGTGTCCCTCTTCAGGTTCATGGTCAAAAGCTGGAGAAGCGAGCCCACAACTTGGCGAGGTGTTGTTATCTCCTCATTTGGCATACATTTTTGATTCTCCTCCCAAGATTGAAGATCCAGCTTTAAGCGTGCGGGAATCCCCTCCAAATTCCATTGGGAACTCGTGGGATCAAAGTAATTATCGTATATCTTGGTTGTAGCACTTGGCATATCTATACCCACAGATCTTTTCAGTTCTTCAGTGATCGCAGTGAACAAACTGAAACTTGATTTTAAGAATGCCAAAATATTTAGATCCTTTTGAAGCTCTATGTATAAATCAAGGTTTTTAGCTTGTTCATCTCTTAATCTCTTCTTTAGAGATTCGATTTCAATTTGCTTTTGCCAAGTCTCCATGTTTTCAGTGTAAATTTGTGTGAAGATGTATGTAGCAGTAAATAACTTGAGGAAAATCACTTTCTTAAATCAGCACTAATTTTGTAACAACTGATTAATTTCTTAAAAACTCTTAAGGAATGTAACTTTTGATTAACAAACTTAACGAAAATAGCAAAAACAATCACATAATATTAAAAACTGATTGTGAGAAGGAAGAACTTGGTGGATGCTCTCTTTGAAAATTCATAAAATGTAATGAAAGA
>JAQIXW010003234.1:0-13553 GCA_034700685.1 Willowsia buskii | reverse complement strand
TCAATGATCCAAGCTATAAAAGTCAACTGAAATTATACCTTAAGACCATCCAACTGCATGTGTAGGTACATAAATAACGGGAAAAGGAGGAAAGGGACGAATAAACAGTCAGCAGAAAGAAAAATGCTTGCAGTTCCTCCTGTGACAATGCAATTTATACATACTATACCAACGACAACGACGGTGTACGACGAAAGAAAAGAGCTCATAAAAAGATGCAAAATTATAGCGATACCACCATGCACGCACTTACATTATTTTTACTTTGGGAAAAGAGTTTCTCGTTAGCATGATATATTATACGTCGCATACTTTACAAGATACATTTTTTTACATATTACTTGTTCATTTAGGTATATTTAGGAGGGAAGGAGGAGGGCTTGTCACCAAGTTTGTTTTCTTGTTAGCATCATCAGGCAAAGTCGTTGAAGAAACTAAAAAAAACGAATCAAAGTGTTGTTTCCGGGTTGGTCTTTCTTATATTTTGTAATATAATTTTACTTCTATTCTAATAATAATGGCAGTGTTTTCTTACTTTCAGCTAGCTAGCCCAGCTTTCTTACTTTTTCCTTATGAGTTTGGTGACAAGTTTGTTGGTAAATATTAATATTTATTCGGTTTCTTTCTGCTGGGATGAAAACACAGGCATTTTGCATGCATGAGCGAGTAAACATATCAGAGAAAACATTTTACCAAGTTGGATACATGCATCTTATTTGTTTGAAAGAAAAGGGGTTATTTATGTCAAGAATATTCTTCGCATGGTGATGATGATGATAACAGGAAATGGATTTGATACGATTTTGATGACATTCGCAAACTTGCTTAGTATTCATGAAAGCATATATTTTCCACGTGTTTTAATGCTCCCCATAATCAGCTACATGTACATACATATCTGTATCTATCGCTTTTGGGATTCAGATTTTTGGGAGAGATAAGTAATCTGAAAGGACGAGCAGATATAATTTTGTAAAAACTGTAGACACTAGTTCGAGGTGATGATGGTGAGAGACAGCGGGTGGTGGGGCAGATAATATTTCTTTGGGAGACTTATTATTGTACCACCCACCCTCATTTGGCCCTTGTTTTGCCTTTTGCTTTGCATTTTGTTTTGCATGCTGCCAAATATGTGTCATCGTCAATGTTCTGTGTAGGCTTTCCTATGTCCCAAAACGTTCGTTCTTCCTCATTGGTACTGGTACCAAATTGTATATTCGTACTCGTGCTGTTCAAAAGATGATAATGGTTTCTGGTAATATGAAATTGAAAATTTGTTCTCTTTGCTATATGCCGAAAGGGAACATGAATATTATTTTAATGCAGTGGAGTACCCAGATTTCTCCAGTACAATACACGCAGCAGTCACTGACAATGAATAATCTTTTTATATATCGCAAGGCATGCTTTATTTTAATATGAAAATGATTGTGGGATGTCATGCGAATTTTCATTTCCTTAAAAGAAGCTTCCCTGACCTATTTTCATAGCTTGCTGCCCCACGATTGTGGTGAAATCGCTTTCCGACATTTTTGCATGGTACTTTTTGTTTTATTTTCTAGTTGTAAACTTTCCAACAAATTTTCACTTTGGTCAATTCTGTTATCTCTGAAAAATTCAGTGAACTTAAGCAAAATATTAGCAAATTAGCAATCAAAGAAAAGGGTTCATGCATCTTTTAACAATCAGCAATGGCTTCAGAAGAGAATATAAGGGTCTCAGTACGATTGCGTCCTTTTTTGCCCAATATGTAATAAAAGTAAAATACAAAAAGTTGTGCTACTAATATAACAGTGTTCTTTATTCCTGATTTAATTCCGTAATTTTCTATTTTAAAGAGAGAAGGAATCGGATGGCAAAGTGAAAAGGATTGTTCACATGGATGAGCTCTCCTCAACGGTTTCGCTTTCAAATCCGGACAATCCTGTAGCTCTAAATAAGTTTTCATTTGACAGTATTTTGTGGTCCTTTGACGGATTTTCGGAACAAGCGGATGGATATTTAGCCTCTGACAACAAGTCTGCAACAGAGGAAATATATTGTGACCAAGTAATTTCATGATATAAATCTTCTTTTCTACTGTTTATCTCATTTTTACAACATGTATATGTACACCTAATTACTCTGCTCTAATTGTATTAGAAACAAGTTTACGACGAAATCGGAAAAGAAATAATTCAAAATCTTTGGAACGGGTATAATTCTTCAGTTTTTACTTTTGGTGAAAGTAAATCCGGAAAATCCTGGACATTAATTGGCCTCGGAGCAAACAAAGGTGACAGTCAATACACATTTAAGTTCTTATAGTCCATTATTGCTCAATGATCCTACAACATCTCCGTAATTACATATTGTATAATATGTTTCTAGGTTTAGTGCCTCAAGCTTTCACGGATTTGTTTAAGGGTGTTCGCGAGAAGGAGAAGACATTCCAACAAAATGGGTCTACACTAGAGGTTAGATTGAGCATGGCTGAAATATACAATGAGAGAGTTAAAGATTTATTGCCTGCTACACCATCGTCTTCAGGAAATTCAACAAAACTGAAAAATTTATTGAAAATCCGCGAACATTCTAAAAAAGGATTTTACAGTAATTGTTCATCATGAATTTATTTCATTTACTGTTTGCACTACATGATTGACGATATGCCTGAAAAATTAAATTCAAATGTTGAATGTTATCATTTAGTTGAGGGCTTACGCAGTGTGTTGACAATAAATCATGAGGACATTCAGCAGAGACTTGAAGAAGGTCTTGTGAACAAAGCTGTCTACCTTACAAACTGCAATGCTACATCGGAGAACAGCATGACAATTATTACAGTAACTTTAGTACAAAAAATTCGAAATCATCGGGGGGATGAAGTGACTCGGACCTCTACTATGGATTTTATTGATCTTCCTGCTTGGTGACGTTATCAATTACCTATTCAAAGATTGCCTGTGCACTGTTCTTCTAGTGCATAAAGTATTTACTTCAAATGTTATTCTACTAATTTTAGCGAGTTTTCTGGGAGCTGTGTGGCAAACAAAGAAACCGATGATGACGAGGAAGAATATTTCGTTACGAGCTCTGGCAATCTGAGAAAAAATGGTACAAATCACTTTTCAAAATGTGTAGATCGTTTGCTAGAAGTATCAATTGGAACACACCAAGATCCCATTCCGTTTCACAACCATTCTGTCACGAAATTGCTGAAAAACGCATTAAATGGCAACTCAAAAACCTGGATGGTAAGTTCTTGTCAAAGTCACAATTTGTCGACAATTTGGTTTTCAATTCTCATAAAAATGTTATCATGTTATTTTAGTTGGCGACACTAAGTCCTTGTGATTTTTCATATAAACACTCCCTGTTTGTTTTACAGCTTGGTAAGTATCCTTAATAAATTGGGCATATTCAATAATCATTAATTTTTAAAACTTGGCTTAAAATGCCAAACATATTGTCTGCGTATAGCAGAAAAAGTTCGAATGCTAACGACAAGGTCAACGATGAACGAGGAAGTGACCTCCAAACTAATTCGTGAATTGAAAGGGGACAGCGAAAAACTCAAAAAATTGATTTCACTTGGAGACTTTGAAGCAAATGAATATTCATCTCACCGACCTGAACATGTTGGTCACCTAAGCTCTGCGGAAAGGGAAGCATTGAAAAGAAGAATAACTGAAGATATGAAGGCACAGATTAGGGAGAATGATAAGGAAATACGTAATATCCAACAACCGATGGAGGAGAGGATGAAGTTGTTCAAATCAGAGAAAAACGTGCGGCGAGTTGATACACATTTTAAAAACGTTAATATGCTATCAATTCTCATTTTATAAAGATTATATCAATCAGGATATGTGATAACTTTTACAGGACTTAGGAAAGAAGATAGAAAACGACCGGAAAAACAAATGCCACATATTTAACATAAACGGCGACTCCCAAGTGACTGGGAAAATCATTGTAATAATTCCACTTGGAACTGTTGACTTTGGCCACATACATAACAACGGAGGAAAGTCAAAGGAGAGCAATCATTGCATGTCGTTTTGTGGTCCTGGGTTAGAAAATGTCATCTCTGATGCACCATTATCAACAGTTCATAAACTAATGAAAAGTGAAAGCAATTCTTCCTCTGAATTTTTATAGAATTCAAGAACATCATGGAACATTTTCGTATAATTCTAAAGATGGCAAGATTTCAATCAAGCCTGCAGGGCCAAACTGTAGGATACTCGTGAATGAGACTCCAATAGTATTTGATACAGTTCTTGCTCACAACGACAGGATTCTACTGGGTGGAAAACAAATATGGATTTATCAAAATCCTAAAGAGAATTGGTTGGAAAAGTATTCCTTTCCATACAAAATGCACTATGAATACATTATAGAACAGGTAGCTTTGAAGTCAGAGGTCTACCAGAATTTTAGTCATGGTATGAATGAAAAGTTCAATATTTATACATGGAATATGCATAGAACATTTTCTTATCAGATTTTTCAAAATTTTGCAGGAACCTTATGTGAAGATTTGCAAAAACAACTTGTCAATCTGATTCCGCCCCTCGACAACTGCAAATCCATGGCTGAAGATTTGAATCAAAATTACGTTTTCCAACCCCTGCTCCTTCCACCAATAGATGTGCTCCTACGAGATAACAATAATGGAGCTAGTAGTAGCAATAACAATAGCAAAGCCAGTTATTCTGATAAAGGTGGTGAATATACTGACAGAGGTAGAAACTCATGCATTCTATTGGTAAAAGTTCAAAATACCGTTGATGGATCATTTTCGTACTGGTCAAATGACGAGTTCTTTGACAGATTGGAAATGTTAAAGGATGCATACATGCAATTCTTGGAAGATGGAGATGCGCCATTGAAGGTAATAGTATTATTACTACTAGTATTTTTTTTATAGATTTATTCAAATAAAACCTTGCCGTGTCGATGAAGTAAGAAGAATACGTTTTACAGGAAATTGATGCATTCAAGGAAAGTTCCGATTTGGATATACCTATAGGGTATTGCGTTATTTCCCTGAAGCCATTGGCGTATCTCATAAACATTGAAAATTCCGCAGTCCCTATTTTGGACTATGTGAGTTTTCGAACGGTTGGCCAGCTGAATTTTTCTCTGTATTTTCTTGATGAAAGCGGAGAGAAAATGAATGATGAGGATGTGTTTATCGAAAGTCCAGATGAACTTCTTGATGACAATGTGACAGTTGTGATGAGTATCAAGGAACTCCAAAACATTACACTCCAATTTAAGGTTTTTGTACTTTTCCACGAATTAGAACGATACCTCTCTGATTACAAACTAAACAAACTGCAATACATTTAAAAAAATTTAATCCTCATCAAAACTTCTTGGATATTTTGAAGGATTCTGTTATATGGATATTCATATTTTAAAATTGCATTTGAATCTTGTAGGAAATTTATTGCAAGTATAAGTTTTTAGAGGAAGGCGAAGATGTAACGAAGTATTTGGACTCGAAAGCAACTTTTATGGGAATATCGAATAAACATGAAAAGAAATATGTGATTGAACCTATCACTGACAATGTAAATTTAAAAACATCTCTGATTTTTAAAATTGTATCAAATAATTATATCGTTATAAAAATTGTTAAAACGTTTTTTTTTAGATTTTAAACTCAATGTTAACACAGCATTTAGTTTTGAGGCTGTTTGGAAAGCAGAGAGTTCACAAACTCTTAAATTTGGAAGGAGGTCTTTCAACGTTAGACAAGCCGTACGATAGAGGACGTTCAAATTTCAACGCAGTCGAAATGGAAAACACAATGGCCGAGTTGAAAATTAAGGAAAAGTCTGAGCAAAGGCATCGGCAAAGATTGGTAATTTTCCACAATACAATAACACTGATATTAGCACGTTTTGTTAAAAATTAAATGAAATATGACATCAATCCAATCAGGACACACTAAAAGCACTTATTGACCAATCAGAAACGTTGGGTGAAGAGGCTATATCTGTAAACGTTGTGAAGTCTTTGTTTGAGGCAAAGAGTAAAAGATTCGCGGATCAAAGTCTGGAGGATCACAAAGGTTTCAAACTTTATCTTTGAAAATATATACGTAATATTGCGATATTTTAGAACAACTTTGGATATAATTTTATCAAAAACTTCAAAAAATCCTTACAGAATACCTCACTGCCATTCCCGAGGAACCAGAGCCGAAACAATTACCCCCGGAATTGAAAGCGTTGAAAAGATTTAGTGAAGTTTGTTGCATATTCTAATTTTGCAGAACAAATTATTCGATCTTTCAAAAGACATTGAATAAAATCTCTTACTCTCAAACAAAAATCAGTTTCATTTGTATTGCTTTATTTTAAATAAGCTATTATGAGTTTGCTGTTTTCTCCAAGTTTTTGAATGAATTATGCATCAATGCAAGGTAATAATTGCCCCATCACATTGGTATTGGTTGAGCCACTAGTAAATCAACCTACGCTGCATAATTTTTGTCAGTATTTACTTCAAATTTCACGTTAACCCAATCTCCTTCCGATTTCCATAATGGTGCAACGCAATAAAGTCTTTTTAAAGTGGATGTTATTCCATGTTGTGATATTCTAAAAGGCAGCTCCAAATTACTTTGTATCCATTCATCTTTGACGCTATCTGGTATTCAATTTCAAATGACATATATTTGATGTTCAACTTTAAAAATTCATGTACATGATGGTATTTTTGAAAATTTGTTTTACTTGCCTCTACCGAAAAGATATCTCATTTCGTTTTTGTTATAAACAGCATGCCATATAAATCCAACCGCTACGAAAAATTTTGCACCTCGACACATGAAACGTTTTTTTCCGGATTTCACATTTGTGCTACCAATTTCCGTAATTTGAAGATAACTTTCCAAACTGAGGGATGATGAATCGAGTCCAAATTGTGAATTTGTGGAGGCTTTTAAGCTGACTTCATCTTAATAACGTTAATCAAGCAATATTATTATGGAAAAATCTCAACATGGATTAAAAATCAAGTTCCTGTCACATGCATTTTTGCAAACCTGAAACTGTCTGTAATTTAGTTCCATTTACTGAAGCGTGCCTTGTCGCAAAGAAAATACGATTGATGCTTTTTCCGTCTATAGTACACTGAAGTAGTCCACTTTCAATGGTTATGTTGTTCTCATCATCGTATCTCAGACGAGTGTTCCTCGTACTTTGCAGATGTACTCGATGTCGCACACAGCCTGATCGCTCTGGAAGTGATTCCACCTTATCGGGATCACATTTATGCCCTGGTAAAAGACATTGACTTTTTATCCTGCATTCGGAAATACTGTTGCAATTAAGGACAGTCATTTTTGCCCGTTTGTTGGAAGTACTGCAGCAAGAAAAGTCTTCCCGGTTGGTGTCGTATTGGAATTCTGTTAGCTCTGTTCGTTGTGCTAAAACGTTGATACATATTCAAAGTGCTTTAAGCTTCATAAATATTGTTATCTTCGGTCTAAAGTTAGTGAGTTCAAAGCATAAAAGTTGGGTTGCTTACATAAAGAGGAAAATAAAACTCTCCAAGAGTGCAGATCCTGATTGTTCCTGAGAGTACGACAGAAAATTTTTGATGAATTCCGAAAATGTCTTGTGTTCACTTCAGAGTACGCTGAGAATGGAAACGACGAAGATGAGTTGAAATCATATTGAACCATAGGATTTATTACAACTCTGAGAAATTTCAAAGTTATTTCTTCCTTTGCTTGGCAAAGAAATTTGAATTTTTCTTTGACATTTTTAGAGATTTCTCCTCGAGTTGGTTTTGACATGAAAACCGTTTTAGTTTCAGGTATGGCGTTTACAATCAAGCCTGAAAACAAATTATTTATGTAGTTTTATAGCATTTAGTGGATATTTACATAAACCAAAATTGGAAACAAAATAAATCATTTGGGTACCTTTCTGAGGCTGAACAGTAATGATGCCAGACTTTTCCTTTGTTTCTTCATTTTTGCAATAAAATTGACCCCACGGCTCATTTTGCTCTTCCACAAACTTTGGTGTTAGGTAGAAACCAGATTTTGGATCAAAAATCAGTAAATTATCAATGCTTTCAGTGGAAACGGGTTGATTTTTCTATTTAAATTTTAAAATAATATGAAACATTGTCAGTAATTTGTTTTTAAGTTTTATGTTTTTGGATGTTTACTACTACCGAATACTTAAACACTTACAAAGTACAAAGAAACGTTAGCAGAAACATTAGTCACCGGACAAGGTACAAATATATTATCTTCTCCAGCAGCCTCAATAGTTGTATCATAATCAATCAGAAATGTTATTTCCCCTAATTATGAAAGAACTCGAATGTTTAACTGGAAACTCAATATGAAATTCGGCAATGGAGTAACATAATACGTACCTGGAACAAATAAGTGGATGCTTGTTGATGTCCGACTTGTTTCATTAGATGCTCCAAAGCAGGTGTACGTTCCAGTAGACTTTTCCGTTAATGGCATAAGATTTAGCAAAGAGAGATACCTAAAAGTACTGGAATCGTTGAAATTCCCATGTATCCTGACATTCTTTTCGGTTACAACTGGAGTCTGAAATAAATTTCAACATTAATGCATGCGTAAATTATGCTGGACTGGAAATCAGCAGAAAAGAAAGTGCAGTTCACCCCAAATCCTGAGTATTTCCAACTAGTCGCAAATGAAGCTGTGCACTCGAGCAATATGTTGTTTTGGTAGAATTCATCCTCACTTGCTGATCTCAAATCCCATTCCTCCCTGTCGATGGTAACAGTACCATCCCCAGAAATTTTTAAGACTTGAAGAGTTTCATCTGTACCAGGGTACGTGGAAGCTGAGGAATCCAGTAACCTTTTAACTGTGGCATGATCTGAGAAGGCAAGATAAAGCACCCTGATCGTAGGTGCTCTGGTGGATTTTGGCCCTGTAATATAAGCCAAAAGAAAGGTTAAGCTTGCCACAAGCCCTGCAAATATTCCAACTTTGTATCTGTACAACATCTTAAATGGAACTACGCGCTTTAACATTTTAGATGAACCACCAAGGCAAAAAATTCTTATCGATTATATTGATTGGATATGTAAGAAACTGATTGTGAAGATAATTTAGGTAGATAAAATTGATGATAGAGACAGAAGCACAAGAGAAGAAAAAGCATTGCCTCCTTGATAATCCAAAGACAAAATGATACGGGGTTGCATGATTCGAGGGCATTAGAAGACCTGTAATTTGCAATTAGTAATTGAAAGCTTATAACGCAATCTTGCAATGGACGAAACTCAGGATAAAACCCTTTTTGGTAAAGTATTAAGGTGATAAGCATTATCAAACTTTTATAGCATAGCGTTCAGAAAAGTGACTCCAGTAGCAAAGCTTGAAACGTTGATAGCTACAGTGTGTCACTATCTTGCATGCTGACAGTTGTAAAAATAGTATAAAACTTTCTTCACAACTTTTCACGGTAGTTTACGCTTGTGAATGCCATTTTTCGTGACAGTTTGGTGTTTCTAATCGAGGTTCTACACGATTAGTGCACTTAGTATACCACCGAAAGTTCATATAACTTTATTGCTGTAATGTAATATGGTCTTATAGAAATCAGTGATAAAATGCCTTCTATATTGTTGTACCATTCAATGATATACGTTCTTTCTCGTGTCAGTACACTCCAGACACACACTGTTTAAATGACAATGTAATTGTTTAATGGCTTTTGTAATCACTGTTGCTGTTTTATGGCACATTTATAATTATATGCACACGTTATATATACAAACTAGGGGTGATGCCAAAGTAGCAACGACTGAATTTGAAACTTTTCCTCGAGGTATATAATAGTGACTAGTATTAGTAAATGATAGTCTGTTCGGTTACACTTCCCCTTAGATCAAGGTCACGTTAGACATTCTACTTTTTGGTTTCTGCCTAATTTGTTTGTTCCTTGAGACATGGTATACACAAATGTCGTCATTTTATACTCTGAACTGTCCAACGATTACCAACAGCAATATTCAAAAATTGATGACATTTACAGTTGGCTACAAAAGTGTTCCCCTAACTAAAAAACATTAATACACTGAAATTGTTCCTCTAAGGCAATAAAAATACCTTTGTTCAAAATACAAAAACAGTTTCATAATAATGCAAGTCGGTAAATATGTGCCGTGCTTTATTTATGTGAAAACTATGAGACATTTTACGAGGCATAAAATCACGTAATCTTACTCCTTATACATGCGATATATCTGTTTCTCAAATTCTAACCCGATATTTCTTCCCTTGGTATTATTATCATTTACGAGTCTTGATATACGTGTAAATATTTTTTCTTTAACCAAAATTAAACAATGAGCCTAACAGAAACACATGTTGTCATTAATAATGTATTAATAATAAAAATGGTCAACTTGGCCAATCGCTTTTACACATAATTTTGTCAATTGCGAGATGTCAATAAAAAAGAAATCAATTTTATTGCAAAAAGAAATTAGCTGTCTTCTTTGCTGTCATCCTAATTTCAAGTGACAGCGATTATGTAAGAAGATATTACGACGATGACTATAAAGTGTAAAAATTATGAGATGCAAGTTAGTGAGGTGACCTAGAGAATTTAATTTTGTACTTTTTCGTGTAAATATTTATGCGCCACAGGTTAACTCACGTCAAACGCATTATCTTGCATTGCAAGAATGTACTAAACTGATCGATTGCCTATCTAAAAAGTATATTATTGTGAGTCTTCAGTGATTGCAACTTCAACTAATCTTCTTTCCCCTGACCTGCTTTGTTGTTTAAGCACTTATCTCCCCTACTAACTTTTTTTTCGCAGTGCAAATTTTTATGGTGCCTCAACTGCTAAAGGTAAGGCATATAAGATTTGTCATTCTTTAAAGTTTCAAAGGGCACATTGTGATGTTAAAACTGAACCTGTCTTGCATATAATCGCTTGTATGCCTACTTATTTGTACTGACTGAGCAACCACAAGTCACTGTCATTTTTATGCAACAGAGTAGTTAGTAGTAAGTAAAGTCACATTAAAGTTCTCATATTATATTTGACATTGCTTAAGCACTTTTTATTATTGTTATAATGCATTACGACGAGATTCACTTTTGTTTTGGTTCTGTCATAATCGCTATAATCATTATCATCACCATCAGCACAGCACCTTTTCTTTTTTGCTTAGTAGGGCACAGGCTACGCGATTTTATGCAAATCGTCATTCGGAAAATGGGACTAGGTAAATGTTACGATGAAGCAATCATTTCGGCCTTAAATAGAAGGTGCGTTCGCGCTTTACTTTTGATAGTGGTGTGATAACGCTACGCACTCTTTAAAAAATGCAGGGCTCGTGTTCACTTCGCATTTTGTTACATGGACGGAGTCATTCTGCAGAATTCATGAATGTAGTCAAGTGCTAATAAAAATGCATCAAAAGATTATTGGTGTCGGTGCACAGCACAGTACACACACCGCTGATGCACTAAACTGAACTCATTTCAAGCTGATTTGCTTATAATTATCGACTTTTTTCATTCCTTTACAATATCAGCTTACCAATATTTTAAAAATGCATTTGAAAAAAAAAACTAAGCAGTCAGGCTTGCCGGTTACAAACATAACTTGGATTTTAATATTAATTTAAAGTGTAGACTATTCTATGGAATTCAAGATTGAGTTTATATAGGTCATTGACAAAAATATTACGATATATCCGTTGCACTGGGTTGAGCCTGTGATTACTTGATATGACTTGACATGATATAAATAGATACTCGCTTATACTCTGCTATGTACATTGTAATTATTCGAAACTGGAAGAGTTCACTGTTATACAGTAAACAAATCAAACCTTCAAAATCTTGTTCATTTGACAATCGTTTTATCATTGTATTCCAAAGCAAGCAGATACATACATTCAAAAATTTTATGGGACAGTTTTTTAAATCAATTAACATTACCATTTTATGAGAATCTGCTACGCAATCCGCACGCATGCAATTACACTTGAATTTATTATCACATGTCATCACGTCAAATATGTGGTGGCATCCATTGTTGACCATTAAAACACTGCTTTAAACTTTTTTTTATAAATATTATATTGGCACAACGAAGCACTATCTAGATGTTAAGCTCAACATGCAGCAATCTTTTTGTACCCTTTACACTTAAAAATTATTTATCCCACAATAATTTTATGTGCATGCATTCGTAAGCTAATTGCAGTATTACTATTTACAATGGATAATCAAAGTAAATCTATATATAATATTCATAACAATAACAAATATATGCACACTAAACTAATATATTAAGCAAAGGGATTCTAAAAAATTCTTTTGTTATTGCAATAGACTCATAAACAGGACTGCATATAATACGAGCATAAACTTGCATACGCATAATTCATATTATCGTATGCTATATTATTGCGACTTGTTATCTAAGGCAAAAATAAATGTCTACGAACATTCTGTAGCAATATAGCAGCGTTGGTAAACGAATTACTATTATTTCGCCTTTCTTTCAGTTGCTTTGCTGGCTCGTTTTGAATTGCATCATTAGTTCACTAAGGTTAGGCATAGTGTAATATGCAACAATGACGATGATGATGGCTATGTATTGCAACGCATGCAATAACATAATGCAACACGACGATTAAGTGTGTTTACCTTTCGCTTACCTTTCATTTCATTGTCAGCCATCGTCATGATCATCTCCTAAATTTCAACCAACATAAAAGCAGCAACAAAGTTTTGAGACAAAGACAGAAACTCGCGTAAATGGGGATCTTTGTCCTGAAGGTTCTTAATAATGCAATTGTGAACATGACTTGTAAAACAAGAAAAATGATTCATCATCTTCAACAATGCCCAATTATAATAATGCAAAACCAATATCTCGTTTTGTCAGGGTGCGCACTCACTCAAAATCTAATAAAATTAGTGCAACATTTTCATTTATTATGTTAAATTGCCATCATCAAAATGGTACGTAACAATGTGAAAGCCTTTTTGGTCTGTATTAAAAATATATATGAACTGACTGAGGCGTAGGTGGAGATCAGACAAAAATGTTGGGTGTACTGATAACTGACTCAGCACGAGATTGACATCCCACATCCAACGATATTTTTTAACTGTTTCTTCAGTTTCAAAGTCTTTCTATCTAAAAATTATGAAACTTGGAGAAGGGAGAAGACAATTTTGGCATTGTGACTGTTTTCGATTTGGAGTATTGTGGTGTAAAAATGTATTTCAAGATCGGGCCGACCTAACCTTGCGTGATACCTCAAATACGAAATTGCAAGTACATATCTGCGTTAGACATGCGTATTTAAATGTATACTTATTCGTTATCATCCCTTAAATGCATACTTACAAGCGCTAACATCAGTAATAAGAGATTGGCTATAAAACTGCAAAGCTGTGTAGACACTGTGCACGCGCAAAATTATGTCTGCGCATACATATTTTGAACTGAACACCTGTAAACTCCCACAACAATGTCATCATTAGAATCATTGTGCCTACTAAAATGTTT
>JAQIXW010003233.1:0-13555 GCA_034700685.1 Willowsia buskii | reverse complement strand
ACAAGTACACCATTTCCCTGTCATTCGTTTTTTCATACAAAGCGCCCTCTGGCGGAAAATCGAGAAAAACATCTTTTATGGTCATTAGACATCAAATATCATCATGAATCGTTTTTCATGCTATTTGTTTATCAATATCACTTTCGTATCACTGAAAGCGTCGTCTTTATCCGGTTTTACATCGTTTATTGATATTGTCATTGATTTCTTATGCTCAAAAAATTCTATGGTCGTTTTAGATAAATAAAATAGTTAACGATAATGACATGAACCAGAAACTCTATAATATTGTGAGTTTAACAGAGAGACAATATTCCTATCCATCAAATATATTCTCAAACTCAAGAGGTATTCATAGTAAAATGATCAAGAATTCAGTTTTAAATTCAGGAGAAACGTCAATTGCTATATTCCACAATTTATGAAAGCCCATTTATGAAATGGAATATACACACGCCTGCATCAGTTCATAACTATCCTTTAGCATCAGACTTAATACTTGACATTCTCTGTGCAAAATGTTAAATTCTGCGACAAAACCAGAATCAGTCAATCTTACATATTATGTATCTTGATGGAAACGTTTCATGGATTAGGATCTGATGGTCAGGCAGGACAACAGAGTGATTTTGCTTTCTACTTTTCTACTATGATGAGTTGTATGGAAAGTATGCATAGCACATGCATCCCATGTTAAATGCTGTACTAAAATTTGTCTGAATATCCGTCTCTGGATATCCAGGTTTCCAGTTGTCCCATTGATTTACATGTGTGATAAGCATTTTATTTTTAACCTTTTCCTTGCATTTCTATGTATTACTTTATAATTTGACTTTTACTAGTCTTCGCATACATGTATATTCAACAGCTACTCATGTTGAAAAAGGTTGTTCTCTTCTATTTCATCAAGATCAAGTATGCATCCATGCCGTGTGCATAAGTGCATATCAGATTTATCTATCTGGCTGGACTGGAGAAGATTGAGCTTGTATAGTACAACATGTGCATGATGTGATGATGAAAAAGTGTGGTGAGTGGTGGTGAGTACGCCTTTATATAATTGTGTGTAGCCGATATATAAATACGTTGCCTCGTCGTAAGATTTCATTGACATTGACACATCCAACTAGCCGACAGTTTCTCATCAGTATAATATTTTAATAACTTGTTGGTTGCATAAAGCTAAACAACTCGCTTAACCCTTTTTGTTGAAATTGTTATTACTTTAATTGACTTGTTTGAGTCCTTCCAGATTTCATTTTTGTTTTTGATAAAGTCCTTTACTCAGAATATTTCAGAATTAGAGCGACTGCCACAATACACTATTTAAACAAAATTTTAGTGAAATCTTTGAGCTTTTGTTAAGATGAGCAAAGCTATTCTCATTTACGGTGGCAAAGGAGCCTTGGGCTCCCATTTGGTTCAGTTTTTCAAGACAAAGGGCTTTCATGTCGGCAGTATAGATTTCGTGGCGAATGAAACCGCAGACTACAACATTTTATTGCAAAACAATCTTAATCTGGAGGAGCAGGTAACTCTATATTTACAATTTGAGCCAAGTTTTGCATTTTATTTCTATTGCTGACATAGCGTGGAAAGTACACATTTTGACCTCTAAATATATATTTTCTTTACTTTCTCCAGGGAGAATGTGTAAAAAATAGTGTTCCAGAAGGATTAAAACTAGATGCGATACTGTGTGTTGCTGGAGGATGGGCTGGTAAGTTAATCTTTTATGTAAAATTTATATGGATTTCTCCAAAAACTCCTGGTTGATGGCATGTCAAACATTTTATAATTTGTTAGGCGGCAGTGCGGCTTCCAAGGATTTCCTGAAGAACTCGAGTCTGATGTTGCAGCAAAGTCTTTGGACATCCCTAATTGCTAGTAACTTGGCCACTAAGTACTTGAAAGAAGAAGGAACCTTGGTTTTGACAGGAGCTCAGCCTGCACTGCAGGCCACACCTGGAATGATTGGATACGGAGTGGCAAAGGTGAGAAAAAAACATGCATTTTTACACGAATTATGGGTAGTGTGGAAATGAAAATGAATTAAACTTTTCTCTGTTTTCTGAAACTAGGCAGCAGTGCACCATCTTACAAAATCAGTAGGAAGTGAGAAAGGAGGCTTGCCAAAGGGAGGAAAAGCATTGGCAATTTTACCGGTGACATTAGATACTCCTATGAATAGAAAGTTTATGAAAGCCGATGAGACGTGGACACCATTGGAAGATGTTGCTAAGTATGTTTTAGCAATTTCTGTTAAAAGTTATAAATATTTAAAACAATGTGTTGCAATGGTGTGCGAATATATTTCAAAAACTTCTGAAATTGCAGCATTTTACACAACTGGATAACTAGCCCCGAGTCACCACCAAGTGGAAGTCTTGTTCAGTTAATCACAAAGAATGGAAAGACAGAAACTGTGATCGAATAAAAACATGGGATCGAAATGATTGATTATTATTCCAGCCTATATAAACCTTTCCAAATGTCTCAAATTTTTCTGCTTTGAAGACCAAATATCTATAACAGCTATATAAAAGTTTAAAATAAAGTAGTAGCAAAAATAAGCAAGACATTTACCTACTATGTATGTTGATGGGAAAGGGTTTTATGTTTAATTTTGGTATGCATCGAATGAAGAGAATAAAATGTGTGGACAATAATTTGATTAAACTTATGCATTTTAATCAAACTTTAAGTAGGTAATAAATAACACTAATATTATACAGTAATTATAAATAAAAATCATTATAAACACAGGTTTCACGTACTGTACACAATGATAATAATACGGTTAGGAATCAACAGAATGCATTTGCTAGGAATCACGCATGCTTCCTCAAATTCTCAAGCTCTTCCCTGCGGAATTACAAAAGATAAGTCATCACCAGTCGCCCCCCACGCCACTCTATTTGTTTGAAAAACAACATTCCAAGAAATGAGGGCAATTGCCCACACCAGAGCCCCGAGCCCTGAGCGTATCACATCTAAAATGTAAAAAAAAATATAAATTAATTTAATAGACGGCCATTTAGGATTTGATTTTTTTAGCGTGGACCAAATGCACTTGGAAGAATTAAACATAGAACTCGTAGATTAGAACTCATTGCAGGTGCACATAATTTTGCACAAAAAAATATTTTGCTTACACTTTTTGATATCTTTCTGTTCGGGATATGGAGGCGTTCTGAAGGCTTCCTTGTAAAACCAAATCGCATTAATCGCCCAGACAAATGGTAGGAGAGCAAATCCAGCTTTTAAAATATTAAACATCAATGATTACTTCACGTACTTACTTAACTGGCAATATTTTGATTGCAATAATTCAAGTATAAATTAACGAAGACCCATTTACCGTAAAAGTATCTTCGACAGAGGAACAACTTCCTGTCATTCTTTTGCTTGGAAAGGTTCATGATTAGATAGAGATACAAGAAAAATACTGTTAAACCTTACAAAAACTGAATATTAAACAGTCTTATCATTCAATCAAGTCACAAGTCCCTATTGATTTCAACACTCAACAAACCATTAGCCAATCTCGTTACTTCTGATTTTAGCTCTCAACAAGTTTGACATTAGTGGACAAAAGCTTCAAAATGCAATTATTGTAATTAGTCATTATCCGCTCTTTTGACAATTATTTTGAAACGCCTTATATTTTATTCTGCTTCTTTGTGAAAGAACAAAAATCAAGTGAGCCAAAGCAAAATACTAAAATACTTGTCATTATGAGCATCCCCCGCATTTGTGATATTGCGATACACCCATACACCTTCGTTTGTATGTAAACACATTTGAGCCACTATGAACTATACTCTCAAAGCTGTTGGCAGTAAACAGAATCCAGATGATTCACCCATATGGGAAAAGTGAGAAAGAAAGGAAAAAAGCACCTCACCCACGTGAATGTGTAAAAAAGCATCTGCATTAAAAATTAGTGGACACTTTCATCGTCACCAAAAATTCCAATCTAATACTAATACTGTATTATACGATAAAAAGTATACCTGATTAACCTGATACCTAACATATATTATACAAGCGTGTGTGACGACAGGATTTTATATTGTCAATATTGTCATTGTCAATGCAAATCTGGAACTGGATTATTTTTTATTTTTGACAGTGGACCAACAGTGATGTCCAATCTCACGGAGGAACTCAATGATCTTTTAGGATCCGGATCAGAGGAAGCTGTTTATAGACAAGCCTTTAAACAAGGTTACGACGAAGGATCCCTTGAAGGTAGTAGAGAAGGTTGGAATGTTGGACTGAATACTGGAGCTGAGATTGGTTTCGAGCTTGGGAGGTACAAAGGATTTGCGATAGCTGTTCGTGAGCATCTTCAAAGCAGCACTAAAAGTGGCGAAAACACACAATCCAAGCTGTTAAAATTGTGTGAGAAAATAATTAAACTTGTGGACGAGTTTGACTTGGGAAACGTCACAAGTATTCATGACGCTACCTCTCAGGTCCGCTCGCAGTATAATCTTCTCAAGTCGCAGTGTGGAGTTGTTGAAGAGCAGACAAGTGAAGGCATACCTGGCCAGAAATTTTCATTTTAGTCTATTCAAAATGGAGGATCTAGTTCAAAACTTTAGTCAAACGACCATTTCATCCGATTCATCAACTCAAGCAAATCTTAAATATAAAATTGAAACAAAGATGGTCCTAAGCAGATTAGCAAGTTTTCTGGAACCTGCGCTTACCTTTCTCAACTGTCATTTTACCGACTACTACTTGAAGGACTATTGGACTACACTATTGCCTGAAAAGTTAAGACAGGATCTGGAAGCAAAGTCAATAGATCAAGTGAAAAAGTGCATGACTGATCTTACAACGGGAGCATGGAACAATTATCCGGAAGCTTGCAATACAGCGGGAAATCTTAACTTTAGTACTGTTTCCACTCTAGAGGAATTAATAGTGGTCGTTGGAAGACTAAAACTTTCTGATTTAAATGCTTGCACTTCTTTTAAGACCCTAGAGTATAATCGTTCCATTTTAAAAGACAAGGTCCCTCACTTGCTTGTGAATCTGGAGTTTGATAAGTTCATGTCTTCAAAGAAGATGCATGAGGTGCTAAAATTTAGTGAATTTATTGCTTGCACATGTGCTGGCACGGATTTATGCGCAAATGAAGTGCCAGTAGACAAAGTGATTCCAGAGAAAGTTACAAAGATTGTTGATGTTGGAAGTGGAAAAGGCTACTTGAGCTCTTTCCTGGCGCTGTATTACGATCTCAAAGTATTAGCCATTGATGCATCCGCATCAAACACAGAGGGCTGTGACAAGCGTACCGCTAAACTCGATAAGAGATGGCCGCAGTTGGTTAGACGGGCGAGAGAGCGCCAGCAAAATGGCACTTGTACAAATTTGGGTAAAAACTGGAGGAAGAAGTTGGCAAAGATGGGGATTTCCGAGGAAGAGTACAGGGCTTCATTGCGGAACGAGCTACCCATCTCAGGGGAGAATAATTTAAAGTCTGTGACTGAGATGATTACCACGAGGACCGACTTGCAGCTCTTGGTTGACAACAATCTTAATGATGAGAGTGGGGAAAAAGTTAAATATGGGATTGTGGGCTTGCATACGTGTGGAAATCTGGGCGCAAATATTTTGAAACTTTTCCTTCACAATGAAAATGCTCAGTTTATTTGCGTTGTTCCATGTTGCTACAATCTTGTCCAGGAGGATGAGGAACTGTATCCAGAAAATGTATTTTATGGGTCCAAGTTTTTATGCAAGGATGGCAGTAGTACAAACGTTAAGTCTGCGCCTTGGCCGGATGGAAGTATCGGATTTCCATTAAGCAGTACACTAAACAACTATGTTGATGGGAGAGCATTTGTGGTGGGGAGAAATGCGAGAATGCTTTCGGCGTATTCGCTTCCAAGAATGATTCAATGTGAAACGGTATGTTTTATAAAATGTTCATTCATTATCTTAACCCAATCGAATAATTATACATTTTTCTCATATTCTCTACAATTATTTTCAAAACAATTCTTTTTAGGGTTTGGATATGCCTCCTGCACTGAATTACAGGGCAATGTTACAAGTTGTATTAAAGGAACATGGTTTGTTATCGAGCAGCGAAGACAACAGTGATATTCGTGTGGGCCGAATGACCAAAAAATGCTTATCATTTAAGGAATATGTAAATTTTGCTACAACAAAGCTAGGCATCAATGCAGATATACTGGTAATAAAATATTTTGTTTTGCAATTTTCAATACAATAGTTTTTTTCAAACAATTTTTCTTTTCTTTATGTTTCAGAATGACCAAAAAATTGAAGAAATTCAGTTGAAATATGAGTGTGAAGAGATAATAAGCAAATTTCATAAGTACTACTTACTCCGAGCCATGTACGCAGCGGTAGTTGAGGATCTGATTCTTCTTGACAGAATTGTGTATCTCTTAGAACAGGTAGATTACTAAAGTGGATACTTTCCTTATTACATGTTCACTTACATTTTTTGCAATGTGTTAGAAAGCATTTTTAATTGATGTTGATTACTTTTGTGTTTAAAGAAATGCATCGAAACCGCCAACTTGGTTCAGTTGTTTGATCCAGCTTTGTCCCCAAGATCACATGCTATCGTGGCGTCCAAAAAATCGGAACGAGTGTGTGAATAAAGATATGAATAAAAAATGATGAGGTTTAAAAACATACCTTATGTGAAGTGCCTTTTTGGACTGTCAATAGATATATTACTTTGCCTGTGTCTGGTAGTTTTATAATATCGTGGGAAAAATATCAATCAATAAATACGAAATATTTTATTACTTTTGAAAACATGCTATCATAAATCGCACTTCACCTTCAACACACTAAAATTGACTTTGTATGGAAAGGTGTGCAATATGCGACTGCGACTCAAAGTATTTACAATATTGAATGTAACTTCATATTTTACACTTATCATATATTGTCATCATTATTTTCCTCTCTCTTCAATCAAATATATGTACATATATACCATCAGCGACAGAGAAATAATAATAGTAACGATAATTCACAATGGAAACTCTCCGATCAGACCAAGTCGTGCAATTGTTTGCTTTTAGGAAACTTTTATGCATACATAGACATGGACTGCAAATATTATGTGAATACCGCCTCCCGTCTCTAAAACTTCAAGATGGATTTTGTTTTCTCTTGCAAAATGCGTACATACATAACTAGAGACATAAAATCATAAAAAATGAATTACAGTCCAATTTCACAATTGTCCACTCTCTTTCTCCGCACATCGCAAAAATGCATGTCTCTACATTGAAAACGGCAGAAGTGTTATAAAGCAATCTTTATTCCTTAGACACATCTCATTAAACGTTAACAACGACATTTTTAATCTTCGCTAAGTAGCTCCCCACTTAAGGAGCTTCGTCCGAGTCGATGGAAAGTAGGGAGCTACAATAATTTTCCATTGAAATTGGAAATGTACGACTATATTCGCCGATCGTCCCCAACATTTAAACAAGTTATTGACTCATACCACTATGAAGCATACTCACTTTCTTTACGCAAGAAAAATATTATGTATAATTTGTATACATAGCACTATAGAAAACGAAACCCGTGATATTGGCTTTTTGTCTCCAGCTCCAGTAAGTTATCGTAATTTTCACGTATCTGAAAATTGATTCTCACCGGTTTGAAATAAACAGTAGTGTATGTTTAACAAGCAAGTTTTCTTTGCAAGCGTAAAATTATAATACATAATAAATATGCTTGAGGGAAAGGTATCAATTTAGTTCAACAAAGTGCATGGATTTTTTTCATCTTCGCATTTGGATTGGAATGGATATGGATAGCAGTTCGCTTGTATATGTTCTTTCCTCTCGAAGTGGAGTAATTAGTTTTTCGTTCGAAAATATTGACATGCTCAATCACTGGGCTACATTTTTTTGGCGTGACATTTTAGTGCAAATGCTAACAAAAATTCTTGCCTTTTCTTTTGTACCACTGAATTTTGAAAATGTATAATATTTTGTGTGTCAATAATTTGATATCGTGCTCATGTGCTGGCGGCTGGCGTGGTGTTTTACACCCATTTTTAAAAAGTGCTTTCAACCAAACATAATACTTTAAGTTTGATTTATTAATCTGTATAGGTAGAAAAAACCATTTGAATCATGTGTTACATTTTTCAGCTCATATACAGCCAGAGTTTTTTAATTTTTGAAAATGAAAACGTGAAAGTACATAAAAAGTGTTTGGATCGTTAAGTGCAAAGTAATCAGCCTTCGGTTCTCGAATAATTTTCTAACTTTCTCTTTTTCATTTCTGATTTCATACAAATAGAAAACAATGCAACTGCATCTCTTAGAGTGACTTTGTTACAATATATTTTTTATAGTTATTTTGAGATTTTGGGCTGTTAGTTGGAATTTGGAATCTTTCTTGGAATCGAGACAATGTTAGCATGAACCAGTGTCTGAACTCTAAGCACGTTTGCATATCTTCACTCATTGCAGGTAAGTAGCATTGCTTTTGAATTTTCTTGAAGTAGGAAGCTAGTACAAGGTAGTAGTCGCTTATACAATAGATTTCATGACAGCAACTACATTAGTTCAATTGTACCTAAACCACAAGAGCAACAATGCAATCATCATGACTTGAAACGAGCAACAATCAAAGATACTCACTTTATATCCTCTTCACGCTAATTTCGACGCTTTTCATCCATGCAGACGACGGCAAAAGGATTGGGTGCAGCGAAGTAGCTGTTACGAATTTTGTGTATTGTTACTCGCGTATTCAGCGCTTATTATTATGCTCACTTGTCACGCTTGAGAAGCGCATCTGAACATTGAACCCAAATTTTCAGCACCTAAAAGTTTTATACAGGGGTGTATAAAACACTGCAATATTAAATGAGCCCTTATTAAACAGGTAGATTTCTGCATTTATCTACTGTAAGTGATGCAGGTTTTGTGTTTGTCTAGGAAGTAACTTGCAGAAGGCAAACCTCTTTATACCTACTACGTAGATAAATCCAACTGACCAATGATTACGATAAAGAAATCATATATTATACACTAAATGTAATACAATGTACGATGTGCTGGTCAAGACTTGAATATTATATTGCAATGCCAAATTATGCAACGCTGTGCTGTCCTAAATTAAGTTGCTTGTAGCCTTGCAGGTATTCATGCAACTTTATTGTTAAAAATATGTGTACACATGTGGACCCATGACCATGCCTGGATATCTATTGAATACATTATTCTAACCTCGAGGCCAAAAGCAAATCAGGTTGGCAGTCTTGATTTGGATGGAATATTTTATTGGTTCCAAACTACAAAAAAGTTGTTAAAGTGAAGTGGGAAGTTATTTAGTTGAAGGGTATCATAAAGATAGAAAGCATATGAAGTGTGCCATCTAAATCAAATTTACTTTTCCAAAAGTTCCTATTTTCATGTGCATTCTAAAATTTTAACACGTTTATCACCCACTAGGTAATACTACCGTTAAATTCACATTATCTTTGTTATTGTCTCTTTGCTTTTCTTGAATCCTCTCGTGCCATGTTACTGAGGACTAACATGACATGATATAATCGAAGTAATGTCCTTACTTATTTTGTGTTAATGTTTATAGGAAATGTAAATGGGAGTCGAGTGTAGTGAATGTAAATATACTTTGTACTGAGAAGTCACAGGAGATTGTCGATTGTCATTGCAGAAATATATAGTGAATGCAGCAATATTGAATATTGAATTTCACATATATTGGGTTTTGGATTCACAGTTGCTACTTGCTCGAACTGAAAATGTAAGAAAATCGTAACTTTTCTTCACGATGTCAAATATTTACTCCAAAGTTTTGATGCATGTGGTTATAAGACTGGGTTAAATATGAACCATCTGCATACTCACGAAACATCTACCCATTGAATTGCCAGTTATTGGAAATAACTACCTAACCTCGGATTAGAATCAAAATTAATTTTAGTTGCTTTTTCTTATTGTTTGTCATAGGTTATCCTACATAATAATCGTAATTTGGATTATAGCCATCATTTATTTTTTCAATATCGTCCGAAGGATGTGCATGGACCTGCTAGTAAGGCCGGCGTAGGTGTTCACAAATTGCTACTTAGTAAGTCTTCTGCTTCCGTTGCTTCGTTTATTATTTGGACGTTCGCAAAAAGGACGGCAAAGCTTTTTACGACCTAGTACACTGGATGTTGCTGCAATAAGACTGACTGCCTACCTGAAAATTCCGAAATGGACAAAGACGAGATGGAAAAGGAGGAATCTCCTTGCACAACCCAAAATGAATTGGAAATAGGGAAAACCCATTTGAAAATTAAATCAGCACGCGAAACAGCAATTTCAAAACTATACCTGCTGAAAATTCCATAAAGTGTCATAATATTAAATTTTTTCGATGTACATATTAGATAATATAAAATACAGGCTTAAAATACAATACAAGTCTTATATGTAGACTTAATGATAATTGACAAATATTTTCACACTGTATGCTCTATAAAAAACTCATTAATTGTCCATTATAAAATTATTTGTTTGTAAATTTTTCGATGTTATAATTCTTTTTGTTGTAATATCGTGATTTAATTTGCTGTGCAATCTTATCAAATTGATGTTCTACTTAATACTTTCCACGTAGTTCAAATTCTATCGTAGAATATGCTCAAGACGAGAGTCACAAGACGCCTGTACTATAATTACTGTACTCGCTGCCATTTTAATATTGCGGCTTTCTTAATTTTTGAATAAAGCAATCTAGTTTCTTAAAATGTTTGTTTTGATAACGCTTTTTCCCAAGTTGATAGCTATTCAGTTTTAGTTAAGTTTTGAAAACGACGCATCCGCTTTGTAACTCCACTTTCACTTAAACACCACATTTAAGTACTTTCTTCTCAATAACTGTATTTTGAATGATATAAATCAGCAGAGATATAAAAATGTGTAGGTCAAGTTTAGTCACCGTATGCTTACAAAATTATCTCTGTACTTCATACTTAATGTACTATTACTATTTTGGGATCATAATAACACGTCATTATTACAAGTTTTACTTACTGATAGCATCTTTCGAACCAAGTTTATGATTAAGCACTTCTGTGTTTCGAAGCACTAGAAATTAGTACGATGAGTCCAACATTCAATATTTGTCAGGAATCATTGGAATGTACATATATAAAGCATTCTACTAGAGAGGCTAAGAGTTATTTTCCTATGCCCGATTTTACTTCATTCAGTTTTCATTATGTATATTAGTCATTGTTAGGACTAATTATGTCATGCTTTCCTCATTGCTAGTGCGAAAGCGCAAGCTTTAATCTTTTTATAGATAAACTGTTCTTCCCGTATTAAACATTGTTGTTCAATTCTTATCATTATGTATCTGATGTTATCTTCTTGACACAACATCACCATCAAATCAACCCATGAGGCAATAAGCAACAAAGACCAAATGCATTTTGTGTAACATGTTATTTATTATGTCATATGTATGCTCAGTCATGGTTTATTGGGCATTAACAGTATTTAAATACTGGTTTTACCATAGTTGACTTGTTACCACTTTTTAGCACTTATGTGAATCGAAAAATGTATTGAAATTGAAACTGTAACATCATAATAGTAATGGCAAGTACAGAAATCTACTAATGCATGATTACTGTCATTATTTTTATTATGACACATATTATGTGATTGACGAACTTGAAATGAAACATTGGAAAAATGACTACTAATAACCAACAAAACGATTCGTTCTCAACTCATCGAATTTGCATGAAATCAATGATTCAAGGTTGACGCTAGATTTATAACAGGGAATGACAAATGATCATGATTCTGACATGACAAATATTGTATTTGCTAGAATCTGATTAAGTGTTTTCTACTAAAAAAAAGTCATATGTAGTCGTAACATTGATGAGCAATTGGTGAAAGAATATGAAAAAAACATTTACTGCATACTCACACGAGACGAGAAGAAAGTATATTGCAATGAAATACGAGAATAATATATGCTATTCAGTTCACTCATAAAATTCTGAATGTTTTTGCTCCAGAAACAATACAGTGCAGTGGAGACGGAGTCACAAAAAAGATAAACTAAGCACACATGTACATTTGTTCATACTCTTTTACCTTATTATATATAACAGTCGGTACTTTACAACTAAGGGTCACATTCGTAATACGAGATCACGTGGTTTTGAAACTCGGATCAAAAATTTGCCATAGCAAAATACATTAGATTGATCTTGAGCTCGGTATTATCCGGCTTTGATCTCGTATTAGAAATCTCACCCTAAAGCTTTCTTCAAATATTCATCAATATAACCTTTCTTTGTAATAATTCTCACAAAGCCAAAAATGATGATTTACTGCTCCATCACGCATTTCCTTTTCAAATATATTTCTAATATAATGTGCCTATACAAAACTAAAGGATTCATTACATCAACTTTTCGTGAGCCCTATACATATCTGGAGGCGAACAAATGTGAGATGTGTATGATGTGTTCCATAAATAAGTGTGATGTGAAGTTTTCTTTTGGAACAATAAGATAATAACCATAATCCTTTTGGAAGTACTAATGTAGTAAATTGCTCATCCTTTTATCGGTAACTGTAAGAGTTGTATTTTTGTATGTACTAGTGGCGCAGGTTGCAGATACAATTATGATCTTCAGAATATTCATGTAACTCAAAGTCGACATAGGGCATAATGTATTCAGATTCAGAGTCACTAGATAGCATTCCAGCGCGTGATCAAGATCCATTCATCGTTAGCTGTCATCTTGTCAGATTCATCCTGCCTGGTTATTACCTTCTTTCTCCATAACCTTTCCTTTAGTTACCAGTATACACTTCTTTCGCTGTCTTTGTTTAGTGTGAGTATCCAAACGACTTATCCCAAGCGTGCAACTTTCTTTTTCTTTGCTATCCCAGCCTCATACTAACTTCCCAAAGCAATGGCCCATAGTTTTCCATACCCTTTCACTAAAAACAATTATTGTGACTGTAAGTTGGTACTGTCAAAATCTTTTACAAAATAAAAGTTCTCAAAATGTCAAAAGTTTCCCCACTGACTAATTTCTCAACGGGTTTGTTCAAAAAATGAACATCTACGCGAAACCAAATGTTCCTTTATATAAAAGACAGTTGTATTTGTGTTTTCTAAGTTTGAATAGCAAATTCTAAAAACCTTTGGTAATGACTGGCAGCACTTGGCTGGAATGGAAAGCAAATCATTTAGACGCTAGAGTTGATGATATCGAAAAAGTGTAGTTTTTGGTCTAGTAAATGGGCAAATGAATAGAGAAGTGGGATTTTTGACATTAAGATTGTAAAACAAATTCTTTGAACAAGCAGTCACATTAATGGTGAACACAATTTTATTGTAAATTTTCACACCATTTGGGCTGCTATTTATGTGTGTAGATCAAATACAAATGCATATTATTGTATGATAGATAAGTTGCTTTTCTTTAATATTTGCTGTTTCAGCTTACAGCATAAAACCTACCGAAAAGTAAACTTGA
>JAQIXW010003232.1:0-13557 GCA_034700685.1 Willowsia buskii | reverse complement strand
AATCCCATTTCAATCCACCTATACATCAATGGCCCCAGTTTTCTTGAAAGATAACCCCAAATCCGTATTCCATATTTGAAGCTGACCTCTACTTCTTTGGACAAGTCGTTGCCTTTACAAACATATTTGTCATTTACCCACATCAATCTGTTCTCTGTAACCCGAACAAACTCTGGAAGAAGTAGTGCTGGCAAAAATAATTTTTCATTTGTCATGTCTTCAAATACGTTTACCAAATTGCTTCGATTTATCTCCTTAACGCATGCAAACTCATTAAAATCCCTTCCGTTTACAAATTTTTCTAGCCATAGTTTAGCATTTGGCCATAAAAGATCACCAGTTGTTAGAATATGCTTCAAAAATGATACATGTTGGCCTGGACCCTCAATCCAAATTCTGTACCCCTCCTGAACAAAGCCTTGTACAGATGACCACTCCATTACCCTCAATGACTCGGTTGAAAAATTTGCTGAATATGTACATGCTACTATTGCCATTCCCACAAAAAAACAGTAACCAACAATTTTTCGAGAATATTTAAAAATCAAAGACCCTGAGCCCAAAACATACCACAGCAAATCAAGTCCTCTAAACAGATTCCCTTGAAGAAATCCAAGCAGTAATCCTATCAAAAGTATGTAAGCCCATACATCCAAGTCCATGATCGTAACTAACCCAAGCGTAAAACTAGACGCTGAATAGGCATCCTTACATGTGATCAGGTTCCAAGGAAACTGGCCCAGTTCCATGTAAAACCCTCGAGTGAATGCGTACTCATTTGTTATTCGAAAGTTAAGACCCTCGCCGGGTATAATATTGATAAACCAATGATATGTACTTAACTCATTGGATGGGATATCTCTCATTGATGTGACGTAGCTAACATTCAATACGACTTGTGTTAGGGTAAAAATCGATTGCTCGATTGGCCAGCAATTAGATAACAAGTTTACAAATTCGTCAAGTACATTTATATTATCAGATATTTTAAAGCAGTGCTCAAGTAAATTGGGCGAGTGAGCTAATGGCAATTTTACGACTGAGTGACGTCCATATCCTTGGCTGTTGATTTTGCAGCTCAAACTTCGAAGTTCCTTAAAGGAATGAAGGGAATCACTAATTGATAGCTTTATGAACTTTTGAGGACAAAAGTAACATTGCACATAAAGTTCGAACAAGATTTTGTACTGTACTACCCGTTCCGCAAAAATAAATATAGGAGCATGAAATGTTATCCTTTTATCATCATCCCCCAAATTTTCAAATATTTTTATCAAGTTTTCAACTGTAAATATTGTCAGCGGATTTTTTTCGGATATTGACAGAATGTCAAAAGAAATAAAATATAAGACATTGTCTGAAGTACCAAAGCCAGAGTTGTGAATCGAAGACAGCTTCTTCAGGCGTTCTTGAATAAATCACAAAAACAAGGCAAAATGCAAAATGTTTTTGATAAAATTTGAAGTATCCTGTATTGAATGTTAATGATTCCAAATTTACAGATTCGCTAGTTTCATCGCTATCGTTGGATGGTGTGATAGATACCCAGTTTCTTTTATTGACAAGGCGAATCTCGGTAGACTCGTAGAAAAGAAACTGCAAAGTTATACTTTTTTCATCTGTAATTTTGAGCCAGTTATCCAGATAGAATTTTGTTTTACGTGAGCTTGAGATATTTTGGGGAAAAGATGCGTTAGATGAGGAGGGGGAAACTGTTGCAATTATGCAGTCGGAGTCAGTTTTAAATGGTAAATGGGTCGATGCTTGTTTACTATAGTAATTATTTATAATGTTTCCCAGGAAAACAAATATCTTGTCATTGTTGATAGTTTAAAAAGTTAATAGGCAACAAGAATATTTAAAATATATATTTGACAGAACAGTGTAATTCTGAGCTTAGATTTAAATATATACGTACATATAGTACACGTATTATTGGGCAAATAGAGAACCGCAGTTGAACTCCTTATTTATCGCAGTATGAGCGGTGTATGTGGTGGTAATAATTTATTTAAGGAAAATTTCGAATTCAGCAAAAGGATATGAGATTTAATATGCAATAGACGGTTAAGGAACTACAATTGTGATCAGTACTGAGTTTACATCAGATTGAAAAACAACTTAAGAAAATTGAAAAAGTGTGTTAAGGTACTGCTAGCATGTTGTTGATGTTGATTTAGATTTGAAATTTTGAAAATGAGCACTTACGCCTTATGATAAGCAATACGAACTTTTTACGAGTTAAAGGTTTTCAACATTTGATATATCATTTAAAATTGATGTTGATCATAGTTGAAAGGATTTCAGCAAAACATTCTGCCTTACTCGGTTTCGTGCTAAATTAATTTTCATGATTGAATGCAATGTTCGCTCTCAGGTTGGTTTCCAATAAAGGTTGCCTTTCTGGCTATCTTTTTGACTTTGTTAGTATATACTCTAAAGCAGTAATAATGATACGATTTCAAATGTTTTATTTTAATATGATTAGATAGCACAAAAGTTTTGTTGCTGGGGTACATAATGAAAAATAATACATTCAGCCAATTACTATAATTATTATATTTTGTTTCCCCATTGTCCTGTGACTAATGCAACAACAATGTTTGCTTTGGTTGACTTCAAATAATGATTCCCCACTATTCTTTTATCGCTAAATTTATACTCCAAGGTGGTAAATAAATTTTCAATTGTTTAATTATAATATCAATAAAATATAGAATGAAAAATAATACATTCGTTCAATTACACTAATTAGCACATAATATATTATATAATCGTTCATTGCTATTGCACCTATAACTTGAAGGCTTGTTAGTGCTACGTGTCAGTGAAATTTTGTAACTAGACCTATGAAATGCTTTTTCTGGTATTTAGAACCAAAACGACAGCGAATGAGAAAAAAAGTATTTTATCTTTATCATATGAATGCTGCAAACAAGTGAACCTCCCGTGCATTACAGGATGGCTGCAATAAATTCATAATCACCTTACTAAACGGCTTGAAATTGAAACCTTATGCAAACTCAATGATTCAATCAAATAATTTTCCATTTGTGGAAATATTTAGAAAAACACTATTTTTATCAAAATGTCTTGGCACATGCCCTCTTATATTAATCAGTAACAAATGTACGGAAGACAAAAACACATTTAAGACTCATTTCAAATATTACTTTAAATGGCTGTCAGTAGAAACTGTATGTTCTCTCGTTGTTCAAAGTTCTTTCATGATTGGAAGCATCTACGGAATTTGGAATATACTGCAGGGAGAAACAAATGTCGGACGATTTTTCATCGCTTTTAGTTTTGACGGGTAAGTTTCAGGCATCTATCATTTTGTAGTCAACGTGGTATTAGTTTTGTATTTTATTATTATTTTCTTTGTATTCAAAATTTCAGCCTCACGACGCCCCTTGCGGAACTGGTAATAGAGTCCTATGTTGTGCAGTGTTTGATGATTGGTGGTTTGATAATATTTTGTACAATTTGGAGTACTCCAAAATATGCACAGTTACTAAACCTGTGGAACGAATATACAAACGAACTTGTCATTACTTTTGGAGGCGACAATCCTATCAAAAATTTCTATAATCTGAATACAGCAATTAACTCCCGATTGAAACCCATAATTTTTTGTTTAACATTTATCACGGTTGGGTCTATGAGTAGCTTTTCAAAATGCTTATTTTCGAATGATATCTGTACACAAGCTGATGTTCAGAATTCTTTTGTTGCTATCATTATGTCCCCAATAATT
The DNA here is from genome assembly GCA_034700685.1 of Willowsia buskii. Lineage (NCBI taxonomy): Eukaryota > Metazoa > Arthropoda > Collembola > Entomobryomorpha > Entomobryidae > Willowsia > Willowsia buskii. Next base: position 9,800 of record JAQIXW010003232.1, on the reverse strand, counting down.
TGTTGGACATATGCGATTGAACTGCTGAAATCGTCAATGTTCACTCTCACTGTCGTAGATGCGTTAAAAAAGCTTAAAATGTGTGCATATTTACAAATAACAGCAAACAGTGGCAAAACACAGATCAGTCTTAAATATATAATCAGTCTGATTTACAAGGTCAGAAAGCGGTACAAACTAGTTCAAAACGCTGGCAGTCTACCATTACTTATTGTGACAGCTTTCTTCTTTGCTGCAACTATTATGAATTGGATATTAGTAATACATTTATTACGAGCAGAAATCCCATTTTCCATGGCACTTTCCACAGTTTCATTTCAAGTTTTACATGGAATTTTCATGTTATGGTTCACAAAGATTAATGACCGTGTCTTAAAAGTGGAAAGAGAAATTATGAACCTGATTCTGGAGAGTAAATTGGAGTCAAACATGGATAAGCTGGAAGTAAGTGCCAAATACTATGTAGTAAGCGTCAGTTTTTCTCAATCCATTACATATCTATGTAGTACATTCTGCTTTAAATAACCGCATTTGTGTTTGTTGCATAAGAGAGACATCCTAATCAACCTTGTTGCATCAAATCCATCGGAATTTAAAGTTTTCAATGCAGTCCAATTAAACCATAGCTTCATATATGCGGTAATAAGATAAACTATTTAGTTGTGTACAGTAAATGTAGGGTGGAAACATCCAAATCATATAAATTCGTACTATAATTTTAATATTTTTCAGATGATAGTTAATTGCACAACTTATGTCATAGCAATTCTACAATTAGCTGATGTTTCATTAAAATAACGTAAGTTTAAGAATATTGCTTATCATTATTTAATTGCCAAACCAGAGTTATGTTTGTTGCATGTCTAAACAATCCTAAGGACAATATCCAATATACGATTATTAGTGTAGGTTGACAATTTCGTAAACATTATTAATAAAATTTGTAGAGCGATGAGAAAATGTGTTTTGGTTTATTAAAGATGAATATCAACGGTGCAAATGAAAAATATAGCACCAAAGTAGAAAGCAAAATGTACCTTGTACGCTGTTATTAACTAAAAAACGGAATTCTCCCAGTAAAAGGAGAACGGACCAGAATTCAGCATGTCCGAATTAGTCAGAATTCATACATTAGGAGTCTGGAGGAGAGTCACATGTAAGCGGTTTCCCTTGTTTGTTAGTATATACTCTAAAGCAGTAATAATGATACGAATTCAAATGTTTTATTTTAATATGATTAGATAGCACAAAAGTTTTGTTAATGGAGTGCATAATTAAAAATAATATATTAAGCCAATCTCACTAATTACAATATTTTGCTTTCCCATAGCCCTGTGACTAATACAATAAATACAACGTCTATTTTGAAGATTTACTGCAAGGGAATGGAAATTAAATTAATGGAATATTGTGACTAATTAAGTTTTTCTGGTACTCATTGTTAGTAACATACATAGATTAACAAATAATATTATGCTATTTTAACATATTATAGGTCATTTTTGCATTAATTGTTTATAGAAATCTGTCATCATAGTCTGCTAAGTGAATTTGGCAATATTCTTCGTGTAATAACTTTCACCGAATAGCATGGAACAAGTTTATTTTCAGGAAACATCATTAAAAAACTTTACAACAAACATGCAATTCATACAGACTTATTTGTTTGAAAGTTAAAAGCTTCAATGTCTAGAAACTCTTACAGCCATTCCAATAATTTTTTATTACTAGAAATATTCAGAAGAACCTTTTTTATTTCAAAATGTCTTGGCACATGCCCACTTACATTTAGTGACCACAAATACAAATACATTGGCAATACAAATATACCCTCACCTGGCTTCATGTGTCACTTCAAATGGTTATCTTTGAAAACTCTTTATTCTATCATTGTTCAATTAGCTTTTATGATTGGAAGTATATACGGTATTTGGAATATTGTTCAGGGAAAAGCAAAATTCAGCCGATTTTTCATCTCTTTTAGTTTTGACAGGTGAGATTAACGTATTTCGAATTTATTCTATAGTTTACCTGAATTTTTGTAGTTCCACCTTCTATATTCCGAAATTTGAAACCTTGTCTAAATTTCAGCCTCACGACGCCTCTTGCTGAACCAGTAATAGAAGCTTATATTGTGCAGTTTTTGATGGGTGGTGTTTTCATAATATTTTGTACGATTTGGAGTACTCCAAAATATGCACAGTTACTAAATCTTTGGCACAAAGATATACATAAACTAGGTATTGCCTTTCGTGAGAATGACCCCAAAGAAAATTTATCCAAGCTGAGATCAACTGTCGATAAACGATTGAAATCCATAGTTGTTTGTCTTACGTTTATCACAATTTGGTGTATGAGTAGTTTTTCAAGATGCTTATTCCCGAATGCCGTATGCACCAAAACGGATTTCAGGAACTCCGTTGTTGCTATCATTGTAAACCCAATAATTTGTTGGACATATGCGATCGAACTGGTAAAATCATCCATGTGCACTCTTATCATTATTGACTTATTTAAGAAACTTAAATCATATGTTTATTTAAAAGATACTATTCAGTTTGATGATAAAAGTTTTAAGCAAGTTGTTAACTTAATTTACAAGGTGAAAAAACGATATAAACTAATTCAACGTGCAGGTAGTGTAGCAATTATTGTTGCTACAGCTTTCTTCTTCGTTGCAACGATTATGAATTGGATTTTGGTAATATTTTTAATAAGAGCAGACATTCCAATTGCCATGGCAGCCTGCACTGTTTCATTTCAAGTTTTACATGGAATAATTATGTGTTGGTTCACGAAGGGTAATGATCGGGTCTTGCAGGTCGAAAGGGAGTGTGTGGATCTGATTCGGGAGATTAGATTGGAGTCAATGCTGGATAAACTTGAAGTAAGTAAAGTAATTTCGATGTCAGTTTCTTCAAATCTTATCACAGAGTAATTTATTTTGTTTTAAATATTTGCATTTGTGTTTGCTATTTTAGAGAGATATATTGATCAACGTTGTAGCATCAAGACCATCAGAATTTAAAATTTTCAATGCGCTCACACTTAATCGTGGCTTCATAATTGCGGTAAGAGCCAAGAGCACATATTTTATTACTTACTGTAAGTCCAATGTAATAATTTAAAACTTAAATAATAGTAGGTTTGTACTTTATTTTTAAATATTTCCAGATGATAATCAATTGCACAACGTATGTGGTAGCCATCCTACAATTAGCTGATATATCATTAAAGTAATGTAAGAAGTTTCAGAAGGATTAATAAATAATCGTCCGTATTTTAATTATAAATAAAATTAATGCTTGTTTTGGAACTATCTAAAATCTGTTCAAATATGAAAACCTAATAATTCATGTAAATCAATTTCCAAATATTGTTGGTATGCTGAACTGTTGAACTGTATGGAAAGGCTTGCTTATGTACACAATTATCAAATGACAGGAAAATTTAAGCTTCCAATTCAAATTTGATTTCAGGTTTCATTTCCCTTTATATTTTGTTTGGATTTTGTATTTCAGAATAATTGCATGGAGAAAAAAGTTCAAAAGTGCCAAGTAGGAAATTGGAATTGGAAATAATTTTCAGAGAAGCGATAATTTGAAAGATACGAAAAATCTTAATTTTGTGCTAACATAATATACTATTATTATACTATGCTTATTGGCATGTGCAAACTAGAAGAGTTGTCACAGATTAATTATTCTGCAGTTAACACAATTGGATGAAGCAATAATACCCAGAAGCAAAATCATTTTCATGTCCATTTAACCTAATACGGCATAATATGCAAAAATGCAAGTCAGACATTTAACATGCATGCAATTAGAATTTCTAGCAGGTTCTTCTGTTTGTTCTGTTTTATACCAACAGCAAGCATCAAGTGTCATGCATTTCGCATTCCATGATACATGCACTCGTTCTCGTACTCTCCAGGCTTTAAGATATTTCTGTAACAGCAGACTAGGTACTAGCATTACAAGGAGTGGATGGATCGTCAATAGAAATTTTGAGTTTTGTAAGTAAAGAGGTATAACAAGATGGGTTGGTTAAGGAAACAGCATGAAAAATCGAATTTCATTATATTAAGGTGTATAAATACTCACACTACTCCATACTCTGGTGATACGGGTACCTGAATGTAAGAACAAAAGAAAGTCTGCATAAAAATGCCAGAAATATCTAATGGAATGTGTGTTTCTAGTTCTAGTTACTTTCAAATATACTTGTGGTTCTTACAGTCCCAGCCATAAAATAAACTGTATATTCCCATTCCAGAATGTTAGATGTATTTAGAGTTTAGACTCGATTATATACATAATTTAATTAAAATCGTAATATTTGCTGTGAATGCTGCAGCTGCAGTAATTATTTTAGTTTTGAGTTACGAAGAATTATGTACCTATTTTTGTTACACTTGACATCGTGACGTTCAAGCGTGATTTTACCGAGTTGTGGAGACCGAACCGTTACTCGTTTTACACGATTAAGTTGAGTAAAATAGATTCCCCAATTTTTCTCTCCAAAAGCAATGGAGGGAGGTGAGAACTCCAAGTCTCCTCCTCCTTCAGGATACCAGCAGGAAGAAAGGAAAGTGAAGAAGAGAGAGCTTTTTCTAGACACGAAAGCAACTTGCTTCCTGTGCTTATCCAAAGAATCGATTTTTAATGACGAGAACAAGAGCATCATGTCGGAAACCTGTCTTCGGATCATTTGCCGCTACCTGAACATCAATTCAAGTGAAATAATCAAAGAAGCATTGCAAGGACGTCTGGCTAATGACGAAATGGAGGATGACATGGAACAGGAGATAATGAAATGTGATTTTTCTGTGGAAATGTGTTCCACCTGCTTGGACCTCACCAAGAACCTGTCTGATTTGATTTATCAAAAGGAGATGATCTCTATTCTAATGACTCATCACTCATCAACTCCAAGTCTTTCAGCAAGTTATGAAGTCACAAGAAGAGGATGTGGAACCTCAGCAGGAGAGTGGGCGGAGCTTAAAAAACGGTGTAACCTTTAATTATACCGTTAATGGCGGGGAGGAAGCCCACCTAGTCGAAACTTTAAGACTTGCCATGAAAGAAAAATGTAAGATTTTCACAACTACAATAGTTCGCGCCTTAAATTTTTCAGTGATTTTTTAAAAAGTCTTTTAAAAACCCTTTTTTTGTTTCAGGTTCTGCACGTGTCACAAAACTAAAGATGAATAGTGTTCCAAAAATTCGTATTTCCCGACTGGAAACTACGAATACTCAGGTGCCAGCAGTTTCCAGAAGTAACTTGGATGATGAGAGGAGGACTTCCATCCACAACGAAGAAGATGAAGAAGACATCTCACCTTACCACGACATGCCATCCCTTTCGCCTCAAGTCTTATCGGTAGTGGATGATAACAGCGTTCCCACCCAAACTAGAAATCCTATTACTTGTCATGCCCCCTCCAGATCCCATCTCCAAATGGTTCCAAGAAACTGCCGGATCCGCCCAGTGCTTAATCAATTTGTGGAGGACATTTGCCAAAGCAATTTCCAAATCAATGGCAAAAATGAAAAATTGCTCTGTATGCGACTTTGTCTCTTCACGAAACCATGCTAAAATTCGTACCCACATTGTGAACGCCCATCCAGAACTATTCTTCGCGCACGCAAAACAACCAGGTTTACCTCCAGACAAATTCATGAACAAGTGCAAAAGCCTCCTATCAATCGAAACTATTCGTGCAAGAAGGTACCTCATGTCCAATCCGATACTAAAGAAAAGAAGGCCTTCATTTTTGTGCGAATTGTGTGACAGGAAGTACAGATGTCGTCGCCAATTCAAGTACCATCTTGTGCTGATACATTACACAGCTCTGGAAGCTAAATTGCTAAAAACTTCTGAAGGTCCTTATCCTTATCTACCTAGGAGGTCAAAAGTCAGAATTGCACAGCATAAGAAAAAATCTACCAAAATCACCAGTGGACAAGGTCCTTCTAAAATTAAACGGCTTTGGGTCTGCAAAATGGAAATTGGCGGATGCGGTAAAAAGTTTGCTAATGTCTTTAGCATGAGAAAACATCAAAATCGACACTGTCCAGAATTGGGAAGGAGGGAATTGTGGAGGTGCAACAAGACTGATGGAGGATGCGGAAGTGTTTTTTCAACGGATCATGGGCTCAAGCGCCACCAACGGAAAAGCTGTCCAGAGAAGAGGATGCTGCGCAGTAAAAAATCCTCTACTTTGCTAGTTTCACAGGGAGTCTTTAAAACCGGAAATGGCGACCATGAATTTGGTGGTGTAGATCAAGCAGATAAGCAGACAAAATGTTTCCAATTTCAATCGGAGGATAAAGATGAACATGGAGTCGTGGAGTCATTATTTAAAGAAAACGAATGCGCGGTTTCTATCAAAGTTGAGTGTGGGACCTCAGGAAGCAGAATGATTGACAATGAATGTTAGTTTTAGTAAAAACTTTCAACATAAATTAGTATGCACTTGACAATTAATTGAGTAGACATTGCTTAAAAACTTATACATTTTTATACATGACATACCTAACCTCATGTTAATAAATTTTTAAAATTGCAAATTGTACTGATTAAATCTGCGACTAGATCTACATACAACATATTTACTCATCATCATCATCTTTGATGCATCAAAAATACCTTAAGTAAATGCACAAGTTAACTAATTGATAGATTACTCGTTAAAAATGTACTATACCCATAATATGCATTAATTAATATGTAAATAGGTAATTTTTTCTCATTTATGAAATTGCAATGGAAGCAAAAGTAAAACAGTAGTCACGAGTTGAATATAATTTTCAACTTAAAATTTCAGGTTGCATAACCGTCTCCTATTGTATTTTACCCCGCTTGATCAACAGCGCAATCATAACGACTAGTGAAACTTCTAAGGTGCAGCATTGGAAGATTGGCACAGTCACATTCGCTATTGCAAATTCCACTATTCTGCTTTTTTCTGTTTGTTGTGTTGTGTTGTGGTTCTGTTGCGTTGTGACTTGAGCATGTTACTTTTATAAAAACGCATGTTTTTAATTTAAACAGTAATTAATTTAAAACTCTTTTAGTTAATTTTTAATCAACCGACCAATAGTCGACTAGTCGTGAGTTGTGTAGTGTGACTTATTTTATTTACGAAGGTTCATCAAAAGGTCAGGTGAGGAGACAATAATAAATAAGATAAGATGTTAAAAAATGTCAAGTAAATACAATTATAAAACTCCCCACAACCATTTAAGGATTTCAGCAAGCAAATGACATCCAACATTTGAGCAGGCAGATGATATTTTGTGTTGAAAATCGGTGATAAAATTGGAATAAAAAATCTTATCTTTGTTTGAATGATCAGCAGGTTGTAGCTGTTGGAGTTGAAGAAATGGATAACTTTTCGGCACCGCACGGGATTGACCTCGGGTCTATCAAATCGGAAGTGACGTCACCCCCACCACAATCAAGCCGAGATTTTGATTGCTGCCCACATCAACAAGAACTTGAGAAGGTTCATGCGAAGAAGGATTATTACAAGAATAAATCTGTAGACTTGGAAGATGAAAATTTGGAGCTGAAAGGAGATAATAGGAAACTCCAAGAAAAAAATGGGGAACAGGAGGAATTGATTGCGAAACTGAAAGCTCAGTTTTCAGACTATCAGCAACAAAGTGAAGATATAATAAGGAACCTTTCTAATCGAATTAAAACATTCGAAAATCGAGAAGAAGTTCGTACAAAGGCAGGAGGAGGATTGGATTCGGAGCCCGAACCTTCGCATGTCGTCGTCAACTTGGAGGAAGATGATGACGCCAGTGGAAACTCCACAAATTCTGGTGGTCAGCAACAACGGCTCTCCAATGAATCAACAGATGATGCAGCGTCAAGGTTAGTTACGTAAATTGGTAGATACATTTATTATCTTATTCAGTTAACCACGGCAAGTTAACTCAATCTAGCAGTACATAATTTTAATGAAGTAATATTTTTGATTGAACTTTGATTCCAGAATGGATGCTGTGGAAAGTTTACTGGCGCTTTCATCCTATAATGCTTCACGTGTCGATAAGGTCGCTAAAACCGTTACTGGTACAAAGGCCACCGATCAGCAGCAAGTTAACTTGGACTTGGGAACCCAACCGAATGGCACATCAATATTTCCTCCCCCAACAATTCATCGCGGGGGGTCTGAATTGGATGCAAGTCCTTCCCAAGAAGAATCTGAGATGCCGGTCCTGCAACCTGCTGTTGCTACTAATTCAACAGGCCTTCAGCGGCATCCCACCGTCATCCTGCTTGGAGATCACACTCTTGCATGTCAACATGGAGAAAATAACGGCGAAGAGAGCCTTATCTCGAATATTGGAATTAATGCTGCTTTTGCTGCTAATGCTGTTGTAGAGGACCCACTTGGAGATAATTTTTCATTGTCTTCTCTGTAAGTTATGTCTATAATAATTATTTTATGGACAAGAATCAAATGTGGGTTGCCAATTAAAATCACTGCCAAAATATTGTTTTGCAGGGAAGATTGTTTGAGTTCAGGTAACCAGTGTTCTTCAACCTCCATCGTCAATCAAGCGATGCTACAAGGGCACTACCAGCAGCAAGCACTCCAGCTTGGCGATCCTCGTATTCGTCGTCCTCCCAATATTCGCGGTTTGAAAAGGAAACAGAAAAGCTCTGTGGGACCTGCTTATCGAAGATCAAAGTCCACTGAGGATAAGAAGAATGTTCAGAAGACAGAAGACATCAAAACAGCCAAGCATGCCAAACCAAAACCAAAGGTTGAGTCATCATCATCACCACCACCGCAATGCCATCATTGCAAGAAGTCTTGTCGTACATCTGCTTTGTGTGAAGAACACGAGAAATATTGTCCTAAAAAGGAGGAGGTCAAGGAGTCTAAGATTTCGAAGCTGACCTGACTCGGAGTAAATTAGCGTCGGGACTGATAATTGAATCACAGAGGAAGTCAGAACAGGAAGTATCAACACCAACAGTTGCATACTTAATTTACTTCTTCCAATATCTTCTTTTGATATTCATTTATTGATTGTTATTATACTGTATTTTATTCCTATTATTCCAAAATATTGATTAAATTTTTTTGAAAACTTAAACGTGACTTTTGCTTAATTGTAATAAGTGTACGAGAATCAATCAGTCATGTTCGTCTTATCAAAGACAACATTGTAATTGGCATTATCATATCAAGTTATCTTGTCCGGTTAAATGCGCGTGTGTGCATTTTTAAGTATGGATAGTTTATTAATGGCCATGACGTAGAATTTGACTGTTTGATTGAATACTTTTTGTAAAGCGGTTAAAAGTCAACAGTCAACAACCTTACAATTATAAATGTTTGGGTAATCAAAATGGGATATGATGACATGCATGTGAAATGTGATTGTGAAAGAGCGATAAGCTCTGTCGTAGACGAGTATATAGCAGAGTAAAATTAATTAATTATCAGTTTAGTTTAGCTGTCAAGCTGGCATAATGAAGTTTGCTGTAATTGGTCTGCTGGCCCTTGTGGCCCTTTCAAGCTCAAGATCAGTTTCAGAGGAACAGGAGGAGTTTCTCAAATCAGCTAGCTTTAATAGCTCCTTGTTTGCGGATAATGAGGATGGAAAGTTGAGTGTGGTAAGTTAAGTTGAGGACTAACATTTTTAATGCAATTTGAATTTATGTATATGCAAAACATGTGAATTTCATGCTGTGTCCATTTTTTTCAGCCAGAACTCATCGAAAAGTATGGCTACCCCGTGGAAATTCACAACTTCACCACAGAAGAT
>JAQIXW010003231.1:0-13557 GCA_034700685.1 Willowsia buskii | reverse complement strand
CCTGTATACCAAATTTCAGCGAAAACGGTTGAGGCGTTCGGGAGTTATCGTGCTAACAGACAGACGGACAGACAGACAGACAGACGGACAGACAAACGTCACAAAGTCAATACTTGCTTTCGCATGCTCAAGCGGCGTAATAACGCACTTTAAAACACAGGAATAGGAAATTCTGGAGAAGCACAATCTAGATACAGACAGACAGACAAATATGAGAATTCTTGAATGCTCATTCATGGTATGTGAATACAAAGTATGTCGTTTATATTAGTAGATATTGTATTCATACATTATACAGACTTTCAGACTTACAATCAGAAAGGAATAATATACCTACTTGGAACAGACAGAGAAGCTTCTGATGATGTTAACAAATGTGTTCAACAAAAGGGCAAAAATGAATATAAGAAACTTCACAAATATGTAGGTACAACACCCAAGAAAAGCAGTAAACTTATACGATGTGTATTTACGTATATCTTGACAGCACTCCTTGGGGAAATAAATTGGAGGATGATATAAGTACTTCATGAAAGAAAATGAAGTTAAAAGAAAGCAAATACTAAACAGTTGCAAAGCCCATATAGTACTGATGAACACATCATCATGTTTAAAAATGAAGGAGAAGGTAATAATGTATAACACCAAGTTAGTGGGCAAAAGAAATATGCAATGTACCTACACACTTATATATTTTATACATCAAAACATGCAACATCTGCTGAACTGTCTCTCCCAGTGATAGGTAAAATAAATGGAGTCATATTATGTAATTTGGTTGGGTACAAGGAGGAAAGGAGAACGTCTGATGGAATGAATGAAGCAATTTAAAAATGCCTTATGTGTTCTTAATACATGCTTGTTCGGATGTGTACACACCCAGAAAAGTTATTTGAGGGCAACTGAGGCGAAGAAAATGAGAGTGTAAACGGAAATCCTGTTCATCATGCAACCATGAATATGAGTACGTATACAATATATGACCATCTATTACAGTATATTTTCAACTAGGCATGTTGCTCGGAAGTGTGTATAATTTCTGTTCATGTCATATACTATAAATATATCTTTGTTACATAATGAATGTGTAAGTAAAGTTTGCTACTTCGCTTATATTATATTTACGACACGTTTACTGAGCAGTCCCGGACCTGCTACTCTTTTTCTTTTTTTCATTTATTTCTGAGTAAAACCATGAAAATGGAGAACACTAAAAGTACTGACTGTGTATACATATAGATGAGTGTATGCTAGTAGGAAAACATGGAGAGTTTGCTGTTCCTGAGCTCCCAGGCGAAAACACTTGCATTGTTCGTTGAAAAAACCTCAGCCAACAGGAAAAATGTTTCTCTCGCATCCAAGGTATAATGCATAAGCACAAGTGCCAATATTAAGCTTTCGCTTTCACACAATATACGACGGAAATGCTTTCTCCTAATACTGTTACAAATTATCCATTACGTGCTACCCTGCTGTGAGCATACCAGTGTGTTTTTCTCTCTTCGTCATCATAACTGTCTTCCTTGTGTACTTTGGTTTGCTTTGCTTTAGCACAGGTAAAAATTGAAAACGGCCATGGACTCACAACATATGCTTTATGGACTCTTAAAATTTAATTTCAGCTAATAATTTGGTGTTATAATGAAGTAGCTAGCTACATTCTGTGCAACTACGAATGTGTAAAACCGTTTTGGCATTTATGAAAACACTTCAACAAAGTGTTGGCTCAAATGCATCATGTAAGCAACTGTAAGTATGAAACAAACTTTCACTGGTTTACTGACGTGCCTCCTTAAAAATCATTGAATATCTGCAATTTATTTATGACTGGCTAAATATTTGTATTAAATAATAGGACATTTAGTATGTAGATGAAAAATGGTCTTAATTTAGTTTCAAATTCTTCAGTTAAACTTGTATTGATTTCCTTACTACAAGACACAACTATTTAATTACTATCTATAATCTATAGTGTTTAAATTCTTTGTAAATGTCTTGTTGATAGATGAGGCAAAAGCATATCATTTATGTAGATATCGTACGCTTGGAGAAAGCACAACACAGGAGAAGGCATATGAAAATTTAATTACTTTATTGGTATCCCAAGGGAAAAAATTAAATGCCTAACTGTTTTTGCATTTAAATTGTATTAAACTGCGCAAAGGTACGCTTGAATTATGCCTACTAAATCAGTGGCAGGAGAACCTACAGCAACACTTACATCACTTCCAGCTTCCACTACCATTCCACTGCTGCTGCTGCTGTTCTACTTCAGCATATCCTAATACCTCAACAAAAACCAAACTAATTTGTGAAATAATGATACCGCTTGCCAAGGACACCGCAGCTACCACCATTAAAAACGTAACGTTGTGTGATGTGGTGCGTTAGATGAGTGTCTCGCCCTACTCGAAGGGGAGATGAGAGATGGTGAAAGACGAAACTACATGCAGGAAGTCTTGTCTTGTCTACGTACTTGTTTGTGAACTTCAAAAGTTTGCAAATGCAATCTCTCCCAAAGAATGGCATCATCATCATCCCATCAGTAATCTCAAGTAGAGGATATCAAGAGAAGCACACCACCAGGGTCAGAGATGTAACATTTCTAATTACAAAAATTACATACAGTAGCAATACTCTGCCCCATACAAAACACTCAAAAGTACCTTATCATCATTCTGCACTTGTACGTAGAAAAAGTTATAAAGTTTTGTATATATGCATGCATGCATGCTTACTCTCGTTATTAGTACTACATACTTGTGTACTTGTAGTACAAAGCCACTGGCTGCCACCACTTGAAAACCCTCCATCCACTTCACTTGTATAATATTTTATATGCCCTTATCTGTACTTGAATTAGTATGGTTCTGGGGTTTCTAGCTAGCGTATATGCTACTACTACTTATTTCGTTATTTCATTCAGGATCATCCATGTGCTTCATTGGAACTCAACTCAAAGAAAGAGAAGCACATTCCGCTTTTGGCGCTGTTCGCCAACTACCAACATAAGAGAAAAATATAAATTACGACCTTGCTTATCTACTGGGACGCTCTTTGCTGCGAGTATGTTGATATGTGTAGCTTAACTAGACCGTTTTCTGCTGGTTACGTAGAATGAAAGTATGCAATGTAAGCAGTGAAAGTTTTGGAATTGAATGGAACTTAAATAGTTTTGTGTACACAGAGCTTGCTCTATAATAAAATCTCTCACATCATACCAGCCTTACACGAAGGGTGATGATGATGATTATGTGGGCCTTGTAAAAAGAGTCTTCTATAACCTATCGGTTCTCATCGCGAATAAAACTCATGCAGCCATCATTTCTTATTTGCCGTCAGCAGAGAATTTTAAGAACCCTTGCTTTCTCCAATTTCTTGGAATGTATGCATGCATGAATTCATTGCCTGTTTATGTGTCCTGCCTGGCTATAGTATATTCATGCATATAATGACGACTTGGTACTACGTGCGTCGTTCTCTCTCTCACTTCTACTGCAGACTTGTCTCTAGTCACTCGATATGCAAGCAAGGAGAAGTTGAATGTCATACTAGTGGCAAGAATGGCAAATTGAGAGTAAAACAGTATCAATGAAAGATGCATGAATAATGCATTTAGCTTTATTCTTGTGTTTAAATATTTCTGACAAAGTAAGCTCAATAATATGAGAATTAAAATTGATTCAGCCTTTGTAATATTGTAGTTGTTGATGACAGTCATGCATAAAATGAAAGAAAAAGATCAAACAAGAATTAGCCTCACTAAAGTACTCACCTATGTAGCATAAAAGAAAGGTACGAGCAGTACAAGGTACAAGATGTCGCACACACCAGATTGTATCTGGGAAAAGACTAAAAATGGTTGTCTAAGAAGGATCACATAATCACATCTTCGTCTGATTTTAGAAGAGGCACAGTTGTAGCAACAATTGTACAAGCAGTCATACGAGAGTACATGAGCGCAGTAACTGCATGTAAACAACTTCTGTGACATTTGAAGTCAATTATTTGTAATTGCCTCTGATTACTTTCCAATTGAAAACCCCGATTGTTCGAAAGCTGATACTACACAATTATTCTACAAGTATTCAGAAGTAGAGTAGAGATATACAATATGCATGCAGCTATATGGTACGAGGCTAAAAGTGTGTGAACTCGGAAGAAGTAGAATAACAGGGCTGACTATAGAATTAATTTCGCTTGCCAAAGAACTTTGTACCTACTTCGTATTGACTTTTTCGTCCAGTCTTTTTTTTTTAGCTTTCACAGTAATTTGTTCCCGCTGAACGAAATAAGAAAATACAGAGGCTTCCAAACCGTATGCACAAATATATTGATGGGACAACATCAAAAAAGAAAGAGCGGAAAACCACAAATCATACCATAAAAAAGGTGATTCGCTTTTATTTTTATGCCTATATATTTATTGTTTCACTTTATGCATACTAGCCTAATTTCTTGAATGAAAGTGACTTGTATAGTGCCATGACCATTGTTTTTCAAAAACACAAGGCGCTCAACACACTATGTCCATCAAAATAATATTATGATGGTAGGGTAGGAGCGTGAATTAAAATAGTGTGCGTGTGCATGCATACTTACCTATGAAGAAAGCATTAAATGAAACATCAACTCATATCTCCGATCTCTGAAGATTTTCTTTCCACGCACGGTTGGGTTTATTTTGTTCCTTCCTGGTAAATACTCATTCTATAAATAAATGCTGTCAATGCCTCTCAACTGTGGTGAATAAACCATGATTGATGCAAAGTAAGATGTAATATTTTTTGGATTTACAATAAAAAGCCTCCTACGTAATATCGGAGAATAACAAATCTAGTATACATTAATGTAATAGTAACTGAATGGAAGTTTAGTCAGAGTCAGAACAAGGTAAGTTGATTTCTTTCAAAGAAAACCATGTAAAGTAAGTAGTTGCCAGAAATATCTGATCAGACCATCACAAAGTCATAGCTATCGGGAACTATAGCCTGTAATTGGACATACAACATACAACACGATAATTAAAGAAACGCTAAAGTTTCAACCTGTCACGTTGTCGAAAAACAGTTGTGAACTTCACCAAAGACTGCCAGTAGTTCTTCGTCTGAGACAACTAGGAACTGTTTTACATGCTATATAAATTTTCATTTTTACGTAATGCATGACTTCGTTTAATTTATATTTGACCCACAAAAAACGAGAGAAAGTGGTAAGAATAAAAGAAACGCTGAATTCGTTGTCTTACTGACAAGTTTATAGAAACGAGTAAAGTGTAAAGTAAAGAGGAACATACAAAGCACATGCGTTTATCGTCACAATAATATCGTTCATCTACCACCACCGAGTAAAAGAAAACAGAACGCATACCAAGTCAAATAGAAATAGCATAGAGTAATAATATTATTATCATGTGTGCAAATGCTTCTATGTATATTCAGCACATTTATAAACATATTAACTTTCTACCACATATATAGGTAGGTATTTGTGCTGTCGCATTTGTGTAACTTTCTCTACTCAAAAGGAACAAACTCATTCGAAAAGTTGTATAGGGCCACACAGACAGATTCAGTCAACGCTGCATTGTAATAGTTGGGACTAGGGCGAAAGAGAAAGTATAGCAGCATCGGAGATCTCTTTTCTAAACCCCACTCACGCAGATAGACAGTGAGAGAAAGGAAGATTCGCTCACTCTCAGAGTTGAGTTTGGTTTGGTCTCTTCCAGTAACAGCTCCGCTTATACTGCTACTGCTATGCTGCTTTTTGGATTATTAATATTCTAAATCTTTATGACCCATTTTCGTCGGACGAAGGCTAAAAGTGCAAAAAGGGATTCTTTGCTTGCTTTTTAAAGACCGGGTACACATTCTCCTTCCGTTCTAATGTAATTTTGAGATGGCACCGGTACTGTTACATATTTTCACTTTTCACTGAAATGATAAAAGGAAACATTTAACATCAGGGAATCGGATAATTGTAGTCTAGTCTCTTACAGACACTCAAGGAACAACTTTTTTCTGCCTCGATAAGTGCATACATGTTTTTATTCTGGTATCCATAAACTTTACTCAAGTATTCACATCTGAAATACTATTACTCCCTTGGTAGAATGAATTATTGAAAGCATAGAAATGATGGAAAGACAAGGTTTTATAAAGATGTGCATCCATACTTAATAGAGGACAGACAGCATAATAAAATATGCAAAACATCGCATTTTGATACTAATATTGGGCATTACGCTAATACTCTGGAGAGTCGCTGGCACAAGTACAAAAATTCTAAAATACTCTTTTAAAATATTTGAAATGTAACTAAATCTAAAAGTCAAGTTTTAAAATGTTATCCACGCATGCTTAGGTACATGTGAAATTTCTACACTGGCGAAAATTCTAAATCTCATAATTACCTACAAAAGTCGTAATATTTTGTATTGTTGGTTAGACGAAAAGCGCTGTCCACATGATAAACGCAGCTATTAAAGTCTATATATAGATAGCCGTCTGTTCGTCGAGCTACGCGCTATGTGACGAAATTAATAACATGATGATAATAATAATTATTATTACAAAGCATTTGCTGTGATGTTGCTATTTCAGAAAGATGGTGAGGATGATTATGTGGAGGTAAAAGTTTTAACCGCCTCCCCCTCCCACACCATTTTCCAAGCACTGTAATAATCACCACGTCATTAAAGTGAACAGCACCACCAGGCGTACCGACTGAAGGATTAAATGTTGAATGTACATTTTAATCGATTTTGGGTTTCGTACATGGAGAACTTAAGGCGAATCTCATAAAAATGTGCTACGCGCTATGCAAAGAATGTACAAAGAAATATTATATCCTACAAACATTATAAATGTTTGCTTCAACTGTTGAAGTAGCGGTTGTTATTCCAGAGAAATAATTGCATACTACAACAGAAATGGTAATAATAAACGTACACACCTACTTCCCAATGACATATGACGATAGCTTTAGGTAAACATGAACTTTTCCCTGCGGTGTACTTTCCCACTTTCCCCACTCCAGCCACGACATCGTTTGAGGAACTGTCGCCGGTCTATCACCACTCACTACGAACAGTTGCATGCTTTCATCCTAAAAACAAGTGTTGCATAGTTCCTAAACGTTCTAACTGAAAGCAAATACAATGACCGTATGGCTATGTGTGGTAGAAAAAAACATACCACCACTTGGCGTAAAAAATAAATATATGCAAGTAGATATATTCTCCAAATTTTCACACAAAAACTCAGTCGCATTTTTGTCATATGAATAGAAACATTATAGTAATGACTGCACTGTGTGGAGGGATTGGACAAGCAATAAAATTATCGCGTTTACAGGTACGTATATTTGGAGGAGCTATAAACGTACCCTGGCATTCTCACTTTTTTGTATGGAAATGCAAAGTATACCAGATATTTGGTGAAGAAAATAAATGCACAGATATTGCGTATTATTTTGTCCATTAAAAAGTAAATGACATTCATTCGTCAGCTTTAAGTGATTGCAATAAAGCTGGAAAGCGAAATATTATTTACTGCGTAGCATCTTTCGCATTATTACCGCCGATAAAAACCATCACCAGTTGTATATAATATGCATACTATTAACACATCTTCAAATTACATGTTGTTTAATTGCCCTTTTTACAGCGTACACGTTAATACAATTTTGTATACAGGGTCATTAAAGCTCCAAAGATAAGCCCAGGCAGAAAAGCGCAATAAGAGCACACAGTATTCATACATCGTACACCGTGCATATAATCGTGCTTTTTGTACTCATTAAACGATTACGGAAGCAATTTGTGCCATTAGATAAATTTACCGTTCACCCTATGATTTGACCTGTGAGGTATTTTACCATACAAGCTTATTTTTACGATACCAGGTTCACATTAGCTTAATCTAAAATAACGCTTTCCGCCTCCGTTGGGGAGGAATGTTTTGGACAAACACCAACCAAGTGTCGATTTTGCCGACATGTAAGGAGAAACAACGCAAAATATTATATAATCCATTGGAAATAATATTGCAGAGCCTTTGATAAGGCACGAAAAAAATCTGGTTTAGTGTTAGATGGTGGTGAAAAGAGTGTGTCTGATGCCAGCAAAAAAGTGCTAACGGGACAAGACAATGAGACAGGGTGTGAAATGGAGTCGAAATAGGAAAAAGGCTAAAGGGCAAATCAAGTCAAGTACAGAGAAAGTAGAAAGCAAACAGCAACACTGTCCTCAGCACATTGTTGAGGATGTTTTTTTTTCTGTTTTTCTTTCCCCCATTCTACCTTCACTTATGCTTTTTGCTTTCCACCACGACTGCTATGTTCAAGCATAATGTATGTGTGTAACTTATGCTTACATTTTTTATAGTGGATACATTTGTAATATGTAGAGTTATAATGAAACATCCCTTTTATGCAGTAAGAATACATGCATTGCTTGATATTTTTTCTTACCAAAATATCGCTTAGTTGAGTGAAAAATATGGTTAAAGATACTCCTTGAGCACATAAAATCACAACAGTCGTATGTTCTGGATAATTTTCTTGTAGCCAAAAAAACACTTCTTTTCACACTTTTTCAACTAAACCAAGTAATTCCATCGGCAAACATAGCATCGATATCGTTTTCAAGAACAATTTTTTAATTTAAAAACTTTACTTTCACTAAATCTTGTTTTAAATTTTGCACAGTATCACTCAACAAAACTTTTATGAATGTTTTATTTTCTGAAACGCACCACTATACACAAATATCTCAAATCATATTTCACGATTCAGAGGATTTAATACTCTTGATTTCGTTTGCTGATTAAACATTAATAAATCCTTCGGAGCACTGCACAGCGAAGAGGGTTTTTTTCTCGGTGAAAGCGATTAGTTTTTATTCTAATGCAGTAAGATTCAACGAAAAGGGAGCGAGAGAGCGAGAACAAAGACGGAGCAACCCAGCACGAGATAAGGCAGATTTCGGACTGCTCTGTCTAAACATTGGTACAGCCTTTCTAGCAGCCATGCTCTTCTGCTGCATCATATCATATCCTGCACAACAGAGTGCCTTGGTTTGCTACATTTCCTTTTCGGTGAAAGAAAAAGGAAAAGAGAAAGTAAGACTGGCTGGTACAAGCACAAGGAGCCTTGGCTTGAATGGAGAGAGTTTTCATAGAAGAGCACGTACATCAGCCCCAGCTATTTTAGTAGTAGCTATAACCGTTAACCGGGACTGGTTGTTCGGTTTGGTGTGTTTTTCTGCTTAAACCAGGGCCTTTTCCTTGCAGTGGTAGCAGTATCTCTCCGTGTGTACTATTTTCTCCGGTTGCTCTCTTCTCCGTTTTCCTGATGGTAGTCGAATATGATGCTGTTACCGAGAACAGAGAAACTCGAAACACATTTTTTATTCAGACTAGAGTACCTTCCAAGGCTACCAGTATTGCGAACAGTTGTAGAAGTTGTAGTAGTACCGCCATTCTTTCCTTGCTGGCTGGCACTTTTACCGGACGTGCAGTTGGATTGGAAGCATGAGAGCAAGTATCATGGAATTCATGAAGTACCATGTTATATTGTGTGCTACATATTACCACTATCCGACCCAACACAAGACAAACTAACTCCTCGTATCGTACACACTCAGGCTCCTCCGATATTAAATGAATTCCTTCTTTTCCCCTTCATCGTACGTACGTAATTTTCAACGTTGCTTGGGTGATGAGAAAACTCAGATAAAGGCATGAGGAAACAAGTATTAAGCGGTTGTATTTAGTAGTATTGCCACTTTTGCCTACTACATCGGCATTTTATATGGAAAGTGTGTGGCTTTATGTTGCAATGCGTTCGTCTGTCGATCCAAAATAACATTTTTCCATGTTAGAAAGGAAAGGGGTCTAGTCAACATATTACTGACTTAATATTAGCTGATAACGTTTACTTTCTACCTTTCTCTCTGAAAGTGAAAAGCTAAATAATGGTATGCAACATGGGTGATGAAGGTGCATAGCCACAAGATGAATTTCTGACAAAAAATGTAGTTTTGTAGTTTCAAATTTGATAGCTTTGTGTTCCTTGATTGGTGCCCTTTGGCAAAGTGCTGCACCGTAACAAAACTGTTTATTATTATTACTGGGAAAATTCACAAAGAGTGAAATTGCCATATATGTATATAATATTATCAATATTGAAATCTATATATGTTTTCAATATGTGCATATATAGAAGGGGTTTCAAGTGCTTTGATGGAATATATGGTAGCACTACTGCCCTAAAAGTATTCTTAACCGCCACTACTCTCACTTGAAAATTCTTCACTTCACTGATAGCGGGTATAACAATGTCAGGGTCCTCTACAGTTACTAGTGGTACTATAGCATTGCACAGTTGGTTGTATTTTGCTGTTTTGGTGTTTGAAGCAGGAAAATGGCAGGACCCCTTTCTGTATATAACTACGTGCTAGTGTCAATAAAGGGTATGTGCAAAGATGTGCACTCTCTGCTACACCACACTACTACTACGACTACCTCGATTTGGACTATTACTATTATTAGTGGAGCATTTTGCGAAAGTGTCTACTGGAATGTTTCCCAAAATAGTTGCATAAAATAATACCATTCACAAAACTCCCCCTTTGTGCCATGCATATTGTTATAATATAATACAGGAAGCGTCATCATCGTCAACATGCACATACAATGTAGCAAATAACTAAGGACCCAGCTCTTTTTCCTGTGTTTCTTTTCGAAGGAAAAGGAACATGTTTTGTTCGAGACGAGTCTACAGAGGAAGACAAGCTCCTCCAGCAATAAAGGCTCTATAACTGATGTAGGCAGTGACAGTAATAGTTGTGTTGTACGTATGAGGGAAAATGAAAGAAGGACGAGGACATTCTTTCTCTCTTGAAAAAATATAATAGATAGATATATCGCAGACGTTCACTTGCCACTGTCATGATGATACCGATGCCATCCAAACAAAGGATGATTTTCTTCTTACAACACCATTCTCATGGGCTTATTTATATCCTGAAGCTCGAGAAGCAGTGGTGGTAGTGGGACTGCTGCCATTTAAGTGAGATGTAGCAAAGTACCCAGCAGAATTAATATATTAAGCCTCAAAATAGTGATTGTATGCAGTGGTTGAGACCATGAGCATATATTTTATGTTGCATATAAGCATTTTATTTAGCATGGAGGATGATGATGATGGGGTTAAAAGAAGAGTTTAGAGAGACGAGAAAAAGCAAAAAGAGAGAGAGAGAGAATATTGTAGAATAAAAGAAAATCGCCGAGCGCTTTTACTCTTGTGTTGTGTTTGTGATGGCGTATATGCATATATGCAGAGAGGAGGAAGAGTAACGGCAAAAGAAGAGGAGAAAGCAGATGATGATGAAGGCATGCATGCATGCCTCTTTGCATTCATTCATTGGCTCACTCATGCCATCCCAAAGAGAGATTTTATGGAGGAAAAGGGGCTTCTTCTTTTCCCTTTAAAAGTTTCCGTACGTACATCGCATAATATATCTGGCTAACTTCAAAAGTGTCTCCAAGTCAAGTAAAATAAAAGGATAATATCTTTTGTAGAAGCATGGGGATTCATATATAAGCGGGAGGAGAGAGATTTCAGCAGGGTTTAATCGCTTGCGTAGTCTTCTTGGAACTGTTCATTCTGAGACGAGAGAATGGAAGTAAGAGCTCTGCCTCCACAGAGAGAGAGAGAGAGAGAGCACTATATACCACCAGACCAACGTCACATCCCGAAAAAAAGTAGGTGACTACCTAAATAGGAAATATTGCTTCTCTTGCAATTTACTGCCACCGCCATAAGAACAACTACAACTACTACTTTCTTTCAGCCAGTATGGATGCGAAAATGTTTGGAGGAAGAAACTAAAAAAACTACTTTAAGAGGTAACTACAAGTAATGCAATGGTATAATCATGCCCACCCTAAAAATTAAATACCTACTCAGGTAAAATGTTTAAAAAAGGTGTGTATAATAACATGGTATACATGTATTTACTCCAGTCTAAAATTACCTCAAAAAACATATCTATAGACAAAAACTTTTTTTTCTCCTTTTTGGCGAAGCAATAAACGATGCTCAAAAGCACTTCGCTGTAATAAGAAAGCCATGATGATGATGATGATGATGATGATGATATAATAATAATGTAGTACACTATGTTCCTTGGATATCGTAGATTATTCTGGGTAAAAGCATTATCTCTCTTTCTATCCCTTATTTTCTCTGACAACTTTTGTTTCTTTCTAGTTATACACATCCCTTCCTTTTAGCCTACCACATTTCATGTGTGTCTGCTTTTTGTACATTTGTGAGTATATACAGCATTAATGCAATTCAGTAGGGAAGTTTGGATGATGATGGTGGTGGCGGCGGATGTTGTTGGTATTGGTTGGTATAGAACGAGTATGGACTCTCATTTGATGTTATTACTGTATAGCTGATATTAAACAAGAGGGAAAGCCACATATATCCTGTGTCTGGGACTTTGTCTTCTCATCTTCTTGTCGTTTATTGCCATCATGCCATTCTCCAACTTCACTGCCATCATCACCAAAGCGAAGAAAGCAGAACCAACAAAGGGGAAATATTATGGTACTTTGTTTATAACGTGGACACCATACACACGTTCATGAAAGCTACTTTTTAAAGTGCAAAAAGAAACTTTTCTCCAGTTTTCTACCCGTAGAAGGTATTTAGAAATAGAGAGGAAGAGAGAGAAATGAAAGCAATAAAGTAGAAAGTCTTTAAAAGGTAAATCTTTTAATATCATCTTATGTACTTTAAGTCTGTTTGTATGCAACTAAAAAAGATGGAGTAGTAGTAAAAAGTGTGTGTACACAAGATTATTCTAGGCATTATGGCAGTCGAGAATAAATAATAGGAAAAGTTTTTTCGTCTAGAAGAGATAGGTTTATGTACGGAAAGTATGCAAAGAAACGGTGTTCCTATACACAACTGTAAAATATATAACAATATATAAAATATATTGTGTCTAGGTACAAAAATATAGTATGCATTTACGCAACAGCAGGCAAATCAACGAATGGAATAACATGTTTATCGAAGGATGCATTCTCTTGATCATTTGTGTGTAAAAATCAACAAAGATAAAGTTAAGAACAGGGGCTATCTTAAAATTTTACACGGGTGACGGGTGTCTAAAAAAGTTTGCGAATATAAATCTCCACACATATCACAGCAAGAATTATTGTCTCTTTTCCTTTGCTTGTTTTGAAATTTTCCGCTAATTTATTTACTGATCCTTCAAACTAATAATAAAAATTAGACAATTCTTTAACTTTTTGAAAGCTAATTTGCTGCTTTACTTGTCTTGCATGTGTTTAAAAACGAGAGTAGCCTTTATTTATTTTCAACAGTAAACTTTGATTTTATTTCGTTTGTTCATTGCAGTGTGCTGTTTTAAAAAATAAATAAAAATAAAATAAAAATATATTTGTTAAAAAATTTCATAATACAAATATTGCAAAGACTGAATCGGAGCACTCTTTCATTACTAAACCGAAAATA
>JAQIXW010003230.1:0-13559 GCA_034700685.1 Willowsia buskii | reverse complement strand
TGATGTTATGTCCTGCTGGGTGCTATATTTTCATGAGAAATGCATGGGGCTCCTTCTACTTACCATTTAGAATACTGGAATGAAAAATGAAATTTGAAGCAATGAAAATAACTTTTAGTTCTTCTATAAGAAGCTCGATGGCGCAAAGTTGGTTATGGATCAAAGCAAACTCCAGAGGAACCCCTGTGCAAAAGTCATGTTCTTCTTTTATGAAAAAGCTATAAAAATTACTCGGAAAAAATTAATAGAATTTACAGTTATTCATGAGTTTGTATGTTACATTGCCATGCCCTAAAGCTTGTTTAAAATGTCTAAGGATTGCGTTAGTGGTAGATGCAGCCCGTTTACGTATAACTGAAAGTGATGAGATGTTTTCATAATATGAAATTGAGGGGTGGTTGGTATATGAAAAAGTTTGTGCTTAAAACAGTACACATCTTACAAATTTGTCAAACAAATTAAGTTTTTCTATTGTGTTTTCAAAATTCGTATTTTCAATTGGAATAGACTGGCGAGAGTAATTGTAAAATTTACAAATAAATGATACGGCACAAACGCGTTCTCCATCTCAAGCGTCATATATCGTATTTTTATAATCCGTTGTCTATGTCAGTAATACAAGGAGAATTGCTGCTTTTGGACCCATTTATTCTTGTGATAAAAAGATAATGATTGCAACTTAAAGCAGAAACTCCTACAAATCTATTCAGTGAACAGTTTTTAATGTAGGTAAGCAAAGCAATCAATATTACAATGAATTACTTTAATATCTTGTTTTAGTTGGGTTTTAGTTGCTGTTTCTTTAGAAAATTTTAATACCGGGAAAAATATGGCTTTGCGATTACTCTTGCTATTGAATTATTGGTGATTTCACGCTATCAGCACTATGCAAAGCAATATTAAATTGTTTTGGCAGTATGAAACATATATGCTGATGCGTGTAAAAAGAATTTCTAAATATCATCCCTAATTTAAAACATCAACTTAACATTCAAACATTGTGAACACTCTATGAAGTATAATGTTTTTCTTAATTCGCAAGAGATCCAAAGATACATTTTTGTGATGTGAACGAGGAAGACGAAGAAGGAATTTACAAAAATGCATCGAAAAATCACGAGGGTAAATCGTGTTTGTCACGCATGAATAAGCGTTGCCTAATGGAACAAGAAATGAAAAATATTTTTGACTACCCCACCACTACATTTCACCTTCCGTTTATTTTTCTTCAAAACAATAACAAAGTGGAATTGTTATGCTCACTACTTCATTCACAGAAGTCACTAGAAAAGGTATATACATACCGGTAGGTACGTGGTACGCATACACGGAAGGAAAAAAAGGAAAAAATATTCCCTTTTTTTCTTGAATCTTAATACTCCGGTCGTCAAATCATCAACATAAAAGAAGCCGAAATGGTCAACACTTGAAACTAAAAGATAAAAAATATGGACCTCCTCATTTCATTCGGTTGTTCATTATTTTCATTTCTGAGAAAATCTACTCCTAAATTTTACAAGCTCACCTTTATTGTTTGCCTTGCCCTTGCCATACATTCAAAAATACATTCTACAATCTTTACATCATCAATCCAAGATCCAAGACATGTAAACACAAACAAGGCATTTTAGGGTTGACCCTCGTCAAAACAAATCTTTTCCTCGTAAAAGTACCCTGAGTGAGTACCCGTATGTACCCTTCATACATATACCCATGAAATCATCAGGCTGAGCTCCCTGGATGAAAAGAGTAAAGTGGTTTCCGGAATTTACCTTAAAAGATTTGGAAAATGACAATCGTTACCTTGTATTACCTGGTGACCTTCTTCCTGATGCAATAAATATTATATATATTATTTTTCGACCATAGAACAATAATATTATGAACTTTAAAATATTATATATATTTACTACACTGCCAATATTCCGTCTTTGCTATGTAAGCAAATCCTTTATAGGCATGATTCGGTTTTGCATTTCAATCTTGGTCATTCTTAAGCTGGACAATTCTGTTATGTGCAATCTAAAATTAAATTTTTATGAGTTTTTTGAGTTCTACAAAAGAATGACTGACTGAGAGACAACATGTATGTGAGAAACTTTGCATTACGATTTAACTTTTTAAAAGAATATTTGGCGAAAATAGGGGAAAATATATAATAATGAATTTTGAATAGATGAGAACGTATTTGTGCCCAAATGATGTGGAAATACATATTACATATTATTTTTTTCTATTATGAATTTAGTTCATCAACACATATTGTGTACGTCATTCCTTTTCCTTGCTTCTAATTAAACGACATCATCTTAAAATTATTGAAAATACAATAACACATGTGCTACATTGCATTGCATATCGATGCTACAGTTTTGTAAGATAAGTAAACAATTACTCAATTCAAATGCACACACGACGGTCAAAGTCACGAGACAAATATTTTTCATTTTCTTGTTCTGGAATGACCTTATTTGAGTGTTGTTGTGATGTGATGAAGGATGAATTGAATGAATGGATGTTCCTCATCAAGGCAGGACATTATTATTACCTACCTACCTACGAGAGCAAGATCATTAATTGCAGAAGACAGGGATAATGGAAAATTGGTTGAGTGAGATCTGTCTAGTCTGTCAATACTTAACACATAGTCAAGTAGTAGTTTGAGATGTGTTATCATGTTTGTTTAACTGAATTGAACATGTTAGTTGTTAAGAATTCAAATACAGAAATGCAGCTAAAATAGCGTTTAATTAAACACAGGCCTAATTATAGTCATTATATGTATTCAAGTAAACAAGACAGCATAAGATTATGTAGGTGTATTAAAATATTGTTTCTTCCTTTCTCAGATCAGCAGCAGCTCCAAATATTTTACTAGACAAGGTCAATTCGACTTATAAGTAAATATTCAGTCTAGTCTTATCTTGACACACAGTTTTGTATCCTGTGATTACAATCAGGAAAGCATTTTTATTACAAATCCATCATCAATCGTTTCTCACTTGAACTCAATCAAACACCAAGCACTCCTCAAGATTGCCCTGCCCTAAGTCAATCATCATCACTTTTATTAATTCAAAATCACTTGAGCTCAGAGGCTTGGTATAATGTTACCAAAAAGAATATTGGGATAGGGTATAATAATGAGAGCAATAAAACGAGTAGTCGTGTACACGTTTAGTTTCTTATGGTACGTTCAAAGCAAACAAAGAAATAGAAGAACTAAAAATATAAATATTTTTCGTCAGCAATTGCACATCGATTGTAGAAATCATTATTTTGTTTACACCCCTTTACCAACTGAATTTTGTAATTTCACCTTGTTTATAAACCATTTGCATGAATCAACTTGACAATACAAACATGTCAGTTAACAAATCGCCATGAATGTGAAGTTAACTTCAAGTAGACTCACGTTTATGAGAATCTAATGATGAGTCACTTTTATTTGACTGTATTTGTTTTGAATATGGTTATTATTTTGTGGTAACAAAGGTATCCTTTTCCATTTTGCGAAAAATTTCTCTTTTGAATGGTACTTGTCATCATTAACCGCAATTGTAGTCAATAAAACTATGTGACATAAGTAGGTTGCATACAATGCAGGTGCATTATTATTACTACATTATTGCAAACTTTGCTATAGGTGAATGGGTCATCCTTATACTTGATTCTTGTGTGTAAGTCTGCAAATAAAAATGCAATGAAAGTTTTGGCGAGCTAATCATTTTAATTTATTTGAGAGTGGTGATGATACGTATTATAGATATGATAAATATGAAGAATTGAAAATGATTGTTTATATGAATGTTCAATGCATAGACAAATGGTGGTACTTCTTTTATTTAAATGATGCAATACGACACATCAAAGCAGAATTAGACCCTGACGAATTGAATGAATGATAAAGTTCTATAGATTCTGCGTCATCATCCCAGCACAATGCCACACATACGCTTCAAAGATGTGAAAAAGTATATTCAAATTGGTTGTATGATTGAAGTACTGTAGCAAACATTGTCGCGATGAATAGAGACACGTTGAAAACAAAGAGGTGGCGATTCCTTCAATACATGCATGTTTAATACTTTTTGGTACATATTCAATCAAATGATTCATAACACAAGACAAACTAGTCTACGATTAGTCACTTGGAATTTCCTTTAATTATTTTGCATTACAACAACCCACTCTTGACTGTGAACCCTTCTCTGTTGTCTTGTTTTTGTTTACTTGGTTGAATCAGTAAAAAATGATAACAAAAACAAGTTAATTTTTTTGACACGTGTTACATGAAAACGGCTAAACGACACATCCCATAATGTAGACATGCATTCTCTTTTTAGCACTTTTTTCGTAATTCTTAATAGTACCCAGACAAAAGCGATTTCATAGCATCTCAATTTAGGATATAGGATGCAAATATGTGGCTAGTATACGTTTAGATCTACGTGGCAAAGTACTTTGAGCTTCACGATGAATTTGTAATGCGAATCATGCTAGTGACGAAGATGATAATGATGAATAAAAGCCGACGGGGATGGATAGCAACGTGTTGTCGTCCACATTATATTCGTATTTATTTCAAATAACAGTTTTGTATAGATATGTTGTGGTAAGTGGTATTTTCTAGTAATATCATTATTTTGCAAATTGCAGTTTGTTTGTGTGTTGCATATTATTGCATTTTTTGGCTCGATATTTGTCGATGCAGCATAAATAGTAAGTTCTATGATGTAGAGGTTGGAGACATTTTTAAAAGTCTAAATTAAAGGTTCGTAGCACAGGCCTTCACCACATTTTTGAGGGTACACGGAAGATACCAGAAACTCGTCAACAGGTTTTACTACTTTAAATGTAGAATACTACCTTTCAAAACACTAAATGTTAAGCGTATAATATGTTGGCTTTTGTAAGCATTACAACAATAATAATGTTGTGTTTACATTTTAAGAGGATTCGATTTACTGCAACTGTTTCGAATTGGTGAATCTGTACCCATGCGCAATTGCGGTACTCTTGATTTTGCTAATTAAGACATGAATGAAGTATGAATGAAAACTTTGAATGGATACACCAATCAAAGCATTTTTGTATAAGCATTGAACTAGCAAAAAAAGGATAACACAAAAACGCTTTCGTATGAATTTTCAAAAAAATGTATAAGGAACTTACTGTAAATATATTAATCGAAATATATTTTTGAAAATAAGGAAGTATCAGTTGGAGAGAATCATTTCTTTCTTTGCAAATTAGGTTACCATTATACATGGTTGTAGGGAGTGTGACTTCCTGTAAAAAATGTATAGGCAAATGTCGGGATACGAGTCGATATGCGAGAAAATGTTTGAAGCCTACAATAGATGATAGAAGAAACTTCTAACTGATTAATTTGTACAGTTAATGGCTTTACAAATCATAGTGAATCATTTTATTGAACTTCAATGTTTTCCATTTTTAACACGATTATTAAACAAATAACTCGTACATATATTGTTAATGGACCTCACACCAAAGTGGTAATGTATAGTGATGTTTTATGATTTGAAGACATATTCGTCTTCGATGCTAAATTAAATTCTTTCGATTCTTTATAATTAATTGGGGTTAAAACCAAAATCCCCTCGTCACTCCTTAATACACAAAATGCTCTCAAATGACGCTGTTGTGTACATGAAAGGAAGCTTACACTTATAAAAGATTACTAGATATACTACTTAAAACAAAAGGTAATATGATATGTTACTTTTTAAATGATGGTTTCAACTAAGCGGATGGACCAATTTTTCTAAGAACCAATAATGCTCATGCTCATCTATTTTTACTGTAAATACTTACAGTTCGTCAAATAATTGTTTTTAAAAGACGACATGCAAATTACTAATGCTTCTATTGCGGAAGCTCAATAAACACAAAATAAACCATCTATATTAATAACTGAAGTCCATTCAAGTTTCAAAAGCGAATCAGAAATTAAAGTTTACCAAAAATATTTTCCAAGTGCATTCTTCAACACTTTACTGTCAAATCTTATCTTTACACTTTTAGTTTGATTATTGTGGAGGATAAAATACGACTTCTTTGCATTGGTTTGCATAATTGCATACACGCCTTTGATGGCTTTTGGAGGAAATTTTTTATTTTTACGATATTTACATTTACATCATTCATTTTATTACACACACTGTTCACTTGTGTAAGCATTTACGATGGAAATAGAAGTTTAACTACCGTAGATTTCGAGTTTATGCTCATTTTTGCATCTTACCACTTCACTAGGACGGAATACAAGATTCTCACTCCTCTGTACCATCTCTCTACCCACAACCACATGTATACACACCGCTGCAAAAGTAAGAATGCAAAATTATGCACATACTATATCGGTTCAAACATGTCCAATAAGCAAAAAATAGAAGTAAGTGTGGCATCGAGGAAGCAATGTACCAAACACCTTGACTTGACCTCAAGGAAAAGAACCTTGTAAAAGTGCATAATATTTACTATATCCACATGGTGGTAACAAGATAACTATATTTGAAGCAAGCAAACGCTTAGTGTAAAAATGTTGGTGACTGATTGACCTCTTTGTAAATAATTATTTTCTTATTGCAAGTGAGTGAAGGCACATGTAATATAATCAAATCCATATTATGGTTTTGAAATGGCTATCTGGAACAGCGTGTAGAAATGAATCATGAAGCTAGAATACTGCAGGATTTTCATAATAAGTGATATTTCATGATTCCGTGAAATGTACACCCATAGAAGGATACAATAATTAATTATGACAATTTGACAAAACTTGTAAGCATCAGTGTTCCAAAAGTCACACTTTGATTCAAGTGGGCTGGTCAAGGAAGATTATAGTCACTCAAATTTCAAACTTCTAAGCGGTTTCAAGCAGTAATGGTACAAAGAAATTGTCGATATTGTTGATGTGAGTGCATAATAATGACAAACAACCCTCACATTTACATTTTATTTATTTTTGATTTCAATCATGTTTACTGCTGTTACCTCTGAGGTTTGATTCCTTCATCATTGTTGCTAATATTTGCAAGTTCTTTTCGCTTATTATGCGGTTATTCTGTCTTTTTCCTCTATATTTACAGTTTTACATGATGTACGTCTATGAATGATAATTTTGTAATTTTCCTTAACGAGACCTTTCATTTTGATGATTCATCATACAGCTTATACTTACTTTGATTGATACTAATGATCAAGGCATGCATAAAATTATGAAGGATTCTTTCTTTAGTTCTGCAATGAAGTAATGTGGGCTTACAATAGTCAAGTTTAATTCAAGTTCATTAACATATTACACATAACAAACCAACGCCAACAACTAGTGTAGAGGACAAAGAAAATTGAAGGCTCTTTTGTACTTATGTTGCAATTAACAATAAGAAATTGTTGCTTTATGTTAGTTAGCGGCATAGGGCAACACTAACAAGATGCCAAGACGAGCAATACCTATTATTATTACATAGTTACATAGACCAAAACAGAACATGGTCGCACTTTACAATGCAAATAAAGGATCTGGACAACAACAGGTAAATGCACTGCCTCTAAATGATTCTTGTTTTCAGCAGCAACTGCCATAAGTGCAATTGTGTTTCGTGGACTTCCGTAAACAATACCGATGCATACAAACAATGCTTACACCTTTGTTGTTTTGTTATTGTTGTTACTTGCTTTCGCAGTTAGTATTAAAACAAAAACAATGCCATTATAACGTAGCCATAACCTTTGCCTTCGTAAATGGATGTACATTGAAGCTAGCATTACGATTTACGGATAACATAGTAGTCATCAGCAAACTGTAAAGCATAAAGACAAAGTACAAAGTATTCTTCGTTTTTACAGTGAAATGAGTAGTAGGAAAAGGGGAAAAACAACGCAAACATGATTTTTGGTAAAGTCAATGTGCATTTACATTTAAATCCTGCACAAAGCACTAACCGTTTGCAAAAGTAACTTTCCACTGCTGCGTCAATGCTTGCATACCAAACACACACGGGTGCATAATGTACAGCATTACATTTCTTTCATTTCTCGCTAAATCAATGAAAACAGAAACTAGTTAGAATTGTTTGTTTTTGTTTTGATTTAAATCTCTGCTGCAACATGCTATAAACTTGTAAGGTAAGTTAGGTAAGTGCATTTTTCGATGAGGTCTATGTCCCAAATAAGAGCGAGTGCACGAATATACCTGAGGTCAAATATTTTAAACAAATCACATGCATAGCTACGTAAACATAATTGCGTTGCGCTTGTACTCTCGCACTAACTGAAACAATATCCTATCATGAGTATAAAAAGGTGAGAAGTGAAGGTACCTTGGCATTACTGCTTGCAAATATCTGGTATCTCGGTTCATATAAATTTAGAATATTATGCTTTTGCTAGTAAGTGATCGCAAAAATACCAAAATCCAGAGTTTTCTTTTGTACGCACTGTAGTGTTTTGGATTAAAGAAAAGAAGCGTACATTTATGAAATCGGTTGATTCAAGTTATGTGTTTTTATACATTCGCTTTTTATGAGGACTTTTACTCTTTGAAACACATAAATAATTACAATTTATGCATCTTCCTGTTTGTGTTAGTTGAGGACAGGAGTTTCATAAACAAAATATTATGCATTTTTGAATCACGCATTTAAAAGATGCCACGAACTTTGTATTGACCTTGACATGAGAAGCGATCATGCATGGATGGATTATAGATTGGTCTTTGTCTTGTTGAACAAACGGTATAATCTGTGATGGTGTGATACTAGTGTTGACACACATTACGGTACGTTTTTGTCCCCAAATTCATTAGGGCTTCCTCCCACCAGTAAGTTGGGACAATTTCTTCCGACGGACTGTGCGTAGTCTGCTAATAGACAAACTAACGAGTACAATGAGAGCTGTGAAAACTTAAATTCATGCATGCAAGTACTGTAAAACTTTTGTTTCTCTCCGCGATCAGTGAGCAAGCTCATCCCTTAACGGAGCTTACTCCTATGTAGAATTCTTCCGCTCCCTTTGACGATGTTATTGTTGATTCATCCCATTTCCTCTTTCCCTTGTTATTGAAAACAAACCCCCACCTACTACCATCAATGCTGAACTGAGAAGTGACGCATTTATTACTCATTTCCTTTGTAAATAGAATTCATTCACCCATCATTGCACTTCACATACACGGCTTTTGTGATAATCTGGCGAAGCCGTTTACGTTGATTTTTCTGTATCCAAGTATCGAATCTTTTAGCTTTTCTGCAGCGCTAATTTGTGTTTTCATTTGAAATTAACAAAATTCTGATTTTACATTCTGATATATTTACATACATTGCAACTCTTAGAATTTACATGTTTTCTTCAATGATGTTTGTTCTGCATAAAACTACTTAGCGGATGTTTTAGTGAAAAACCAAAAATTTTCAATCTGTATGATGCTAGATGCTATGTTGGATCTTTGTTCTCTCAGGTTAATAAGTTTTTGTTCCATTCACCAGCATGAATACATGCTGACATGACCTGATGCATTTTTATGTTCCTGCAGCTAGTGAAAGAAGTTTAGCTGATTACTTGGTTTTACTTCATAGTCTACAAGCCAAGGAAATCCGACACAAACGATTCGGATTCCTCTACACACATGCGTCGTACAATCTTTGTTAAATAATTTGGCATTCTTGAAGTTATCATGTCTTCAAACTTTTTTTATTAAACAAACGAAACTGGTTCGTTATATCAGCGAAAAACTGTTGTGGCTCTAATATATTTATATAGATTACTCTGTTTATATTTACGTAATTATATTTTCCTTGCAAATTTGCCAGTTTCTTGAGCATGTCAGGGATGCGGCATAGATAGATTTTTTTTTAAATCTGCAAGTTTTATCAATTGCTAGTGCTTGTGTTGTGACTGGTTTTTTTGCAATGACTGTAGCCTGAAGCCATTTTAAAGGAAGAATGCTCGTCAGGATAACGTACATAAACAGTTCTTCATCTTTACGTGCATGGGAGATGCTTTTTAGCGAGAACTAATGTTTGCCATGTTGAAAACACCAATATTTTCCTTCCTTCATAGACAATGCACCCGTATCGACAGAGTCACGCATGGAATGGATGGCTTCCTTTTGAAGGGCATAAAGAGGGGAATGAATCGCTGAACTCACTGCTTGGCGCTGACTCAACATAAATAAATATATTTACCTAGTCATAATATAAATGTTTGTATTCAGCATCAATCTCACACGCGCTGCTTCGACAAGTGCAGTACATGGAATGGCTTTTTCCGAGTTCAACCTTCTTCAATGCATAATATTATGCATGTACATATGCCACAATCAGTGCTATATTTTGTGAAAATTGGTTTCCAATCTGGAATGCAGCATTTATGCTAGTATAACTTTAATAAATTAGTAAAACAATAAATATTTATGCTATAGTTAAAGTTAACACCAGCTACAAGAATACCCAGTAATAAAAATGATTCCCCTGTGAAATGTATTCGTTGTATTTGCATATATGACTTACTTACGTCACGTGTTTAATCAAAGATGAAACTATGTATAATGTTTAAAATTAGCAATGTTTATCAATGTGTTCCATGGATTGCGAGTGTGTTATAACCCATCTTTACACATGTACAATTATCTGCGTTAATGCGATGGAAAATATGGAGAGTAAATATAGTAAGTAACCCATGATCTCAAGTATTTAGGTCATTACATATGCCAATAACACGACTGACTTGACTGATATGCTTTCATTTATCTGAAGTAAATGAAGTTCATTCATTAATTGTTTCTTTACGAACGAAACTTGTAAGATCCAAGATCTTAATTGATATTTATGTCTATAGTTCATCCTGTGTTGAGTTTTTGTGAGTATATGACGGTACTATCAATACAGTGTGTTGCTTTCATTTTGTCCACTTGGCAGTTTTTTGGGCACATGAATGAAAGGTTATGACTCAGATATAATATGATGAAAATTATAAGATTATATTTATTGGAAACTTTTCCTACGGAACATAATGTAACGCAAATTTAGACTTAGAGACCGAATTATGACGTGATCGATGCATGTCATATTTGATGTATCAATGTTCATAGATAGCTTACAAAATGCATCTGTAGTAAAGTAAGAAAAGCACACGCACTAGTGAGTAGTGATATACATGGGGAAATCACAGTAGCATTGAAAACATGTATTGATACTTTGCAACCACGTTGTATCATCTTATAAACTTATCAATTGATGGCAAAGACAGATAATGATAAAAATTCATAAATAATTATAACAAATATTGGCAATGTGTACTTACGACTCGTGTTTGTCTGTCTCACATTACAGGAAAAATCTTACATAAAGTCTGTGATGAAAAGCTATAAACACTTATTCATAACCTCCAGTTGAATGTACTGGTGGCTACTGGAATTAGAAATTCAAATAAAAAAGACCCAGTGGTGCAGTCTGTGTCATAGAGTGGATACTACTTGAATTCATCATTGAACAAAAACAATATTTAAAAATGAATGTTGATTACGCTCATTATCGCTTACATGCGTTAATCACTTTGCAACTAATGCAAGTCTTAAATCAACGCGCAAAGACTATTTATGGGACGTGATTAGATTTATGTGTTTACAAATATTTGCTAGAAACACCACAGATGCATTGCATATTCCTACGTCATAGACCGAATTTAGGGTGAGATTCCTAATACGAGATCAAAGCCGGATAATACCGAGCTCAAGATCATCCTAATGTATTTTGCTATGGCAAAATTTTGATCCGAGTATCAAAACCACGTGATCTCGTATTACGAATGTGACCCTTAAGGGATATCCATCGACTTCGACACAGACTACATACAACATAGTCAATTGAACTTTGTTAAAGAAAATTGGTAACATTATAAATAGACAAAATATGTAAGATAAAACATCATTCTTAAAAACCAATAAATATTTATTATAGTGCTTTCTTCCCTTCCCAACCCTCTTAAAAATATAATCGTATCAGTGGCATTTACAAATTCACTAAAATTCATCCTTTTAATAACTTTACATGGTACTATACTTTAGCTTAAAAACAGTAAATTCGAATTTATTCGATTCGACTTCGTAAAAACTAACATTTTGCATCTTATGAATTTGAAGTAATAAATTTTACATTTCTTATTGAATTTGTTCATCATTGAAGAATCCCGACGCAAAGTCACATATAAATATTAGATTTATCCAGTAAGGGTGTTCAGAGAGAAAAAAGCTGAATGGTATTGCGTAATCATATATTGTACATGCTCTTTACTCTTTGATACGACAAATTATCGTTGTGATTCACATGCACTATCTTGAGGGCAGAAAGTAGAGAATTATTAGTTTTATCGTGATTGATGATACGACATTATTTCACTGCATGGTGCATGTAGCTATGTGAAGGCATAGAAGACATGGAAAAGTAAATATAAGTTACGCAAGAGAAAATATCTTTCAAAATAATCCTTGCATCTCACACTGCGCATTCCTTCTGATAAAATGTTAATATTTTCGTTATTTGAGATTGAAGCCATTAAATATTGCGCAAACTTATCTTTGTAAATGTAAACCAAACGACTTGCATCACATGAATGAATAAAAAATGTTTGGTTATCGCAAATCCTAAAGTAGTTTTTGCGTCCGGTGCTTTCTTCCTATTGAATATATTTTGTCATCAACGATAGAGATGGGTAAAAGAATAAACTACTAAAGTAAAGCTTTGTCGGCATTTCATAAATATGACAGACGCATTGTAATTTGTAATGTATCATCAATGTTGATAATAATGATGCACAGAAGCCACAACATATCGTATTCAATTCAAAATGTATCAACTTTCTTCAACTTGTCAAATTCAAAAAACGGGTTCATGAGGTTCATCATCATAATGCCTAATCACTCCAGAAAAGGTCACAAATTTTGTAATAAGCAAACATCTTAATAAATGCTTTTTAAAAGGTTAGCAAACTGTTGTAATGCGACAGTGTGATCATTCAGCATTTTATGATCGAAATACAGCGACTCAAAATTTGCTCACGCATTGGCAAAAAACACCAAAGTCCAAAACATTTCTATGCAAGTCATGGATTAATTTTTTAACACAAACAATCATAATGGTTTAAGCATTTTAATGACTCGTCTGTAATAAAAGTAGCTGATACACCTTCAACCTTTTAATCCCTTAGAAGATCCAGATACAAGGCATACATGATGTGTATCACCGCCATGATTATGGAGTGCAGTAATAAGCAAGAATACCTTATTGTTATTATTATTATTGATATAATACGTGTTAAGTTTTTTACATTCTTTGCCATGTTTTGTTTTTGTTTTAAAGAAAAGGGGACGCTTGCATGATGCACTAATGCAATTAGTATGTTTTGTCTAGACAGGAAGCTTTAATGTGTTAAAACCAGTGAAAATAAGACAAAAGTCATGTACCGTAAAATCTGATATAAGCGCCGGGGCGACTATTGTACTCCGTCGATTTTTTAGTCAGTAAACGCCGGGGCGC